>CM014735.1:33130144-33381956 GCA_004329165.1 Spatholobus suberectus | reverse complement strand
CACAATTGCTCATTATGCTGGGGAGGTATGACTAATCTCATAGCATTGGCTGCTGCCAAAATGAGATATCTTTGCTTATTCAAATTTACCCTCATAAATCTGCAGGTATTATACCAGTCTGACCAATTCTTAGACAAAAACAAGGATTATGTGGTTCCTGAACATCAAGATTTATTGAGTGCTTCTAAATGTCCTTTTGTATCTGGCCTTTTTCCACCACTTCCAGAAGAGACATCAAAATCTTCCAAATTTTCTTCAATTGGTTCTCGTTTTAAGGTATCATTCTTTTTCGACTCTTCATTGGTGAACTTTAGGACTTCACCTCGAATAACAAATATATGATCAAACTCACCTCACTACCTACAAAAATTGAACTGCATTCTTATTATCAAGAAGCTAAGAAATTCTGAATGGTGCAGCTACAACTACAACAACTAATGGAGACATTAAATTCTACAGAACCCCATTACATTAGATGTGTGAAACCAAACAACCTCCTCAAGCCTGCAATTTTCGAGAATATCAATATTATGCAACAACTTCGCTGTGGTGTGAGTATGCTTTTTGTTCTTCCTTTATTTCATTCTTTGGAAGATGGTTTATACAAAAGCATATCCATAGTTCCTTCAAGTCTTCACCCCTTCTTCGGCTGTTCCT
This sequence comes from Spatholobus suberectus, assembly GCA_004329165.1. NCBI lineage: Eukaryota > Viridiplantae > Streptophyta > Magnoliopsida > Fabales > Fabaceae > Spatholobus > Spatholobus suberectus. Next base: position 33,381,299 of record CM014735.1, on the reverse strand, counting down.
AACTCTTGCCCCTACAGGGTGTTTTGGAGGCAATCAGAATCAGTTGTGCTGGCTACCCTACGCGCCGTGCTTTCTTTGAATTTATAAACAGATTTGGCCTCCTTGCCCCAGAGGCCATGGAAGCAAAGTAAGCACTCTTTTAATTTATCTTCTATGTTTGGGAGGAAGAAAGTTTTGGCTTGATATGTTAAAATATTTTGTACCAAACTTGGGCATGGTGCTAATATGTCATGTTTTCACCTGTGAGTAGCTGTGATGAAAAGACTGGTTGCCAAAAGATTCTGGAAAAGATGGGGCTTAAAGGATATCAGGTATTTTGAAATATTTCACCAGAATAATTATTGCTCGTGTTCTTGTCCAGTTGTCCATAACTCTGTTGTAAAGCACTTAAGGCCTTAGCAACAACTATAACTTATGCACATTGCAGCATTAATTTACAACAACTCTTTCAATTTAACTATCAATTCATCAGGGATCATGTATTGTCTTATACTTGCATATATGTATAATATTTATGCCCTGCTCATATGTTCACAAAATTCATTTGGTTGGCTTCAAATGTTGTAGATTGGAAAAACAAAGGTATTCTTGAGAGCAGGTCAGATGGCTGAACTAGATGCACAGAGAGCTCAACTACTTAGTAATGCAGCAAAAGTTATCCAACGGCGCATACGAACTCATCAAGCTCGTAAACATTATCTTGCATTGCGAAAGAAGACCATATATGTGCAGTCTCGGTGGAGAGGTAAAATATTTCGAAAGTGAAATAACCTGATTCATTTGTTGGGATAAATGCAGTCATATTTTCATGGAGTATGACTTCCCTAATTAGAATCATGTATCTCGATCTGTAGGAGACCTCATTACTTAATCATTCTCCTTTCTCTATTATCTTTAAGATATATGATATATTATCTGTAGGAAGACTTGCATGCAAACTCTATGAGCACTTAAGAAGGGAGGCTGCTGCTGTGAAAATTCAAAAGAGCGTACGCAGATATGAAGCTAGGAAAGCCTATAAAGAACTTCATGTGTCAGTACTTATACTGCAAACAGCTTTAAGGGCCGTTGCTGCTCGCAAGGAATTCAGATTTAGGAAGCAGACTAAAGCTTCCATCATTATTCAGGTTTTGGTCTAGTACTATATGATTTGGATCATCGTCTAGGATAATCAGTATTCAATATTTTAAATTCTTTCTCTCAAAAAATTGCAGGCTCGGTGGCGGTGCCACAAAGCTGCCTTATATTATAATAGGCTCAAGAAAGGTACAATAGTTACACAATGCAGATGGAGGGGACGCGTAGCCAGGAAAGAACTTAGGAAACTGAAAATGGTATGTTTCTATGCTTACCATGATTTTTATACATTAAGTAGATCTTTCAGAAATAGATGACTAAAGATGTAACACATTCATCCTACATAACTTATGGCACAAAAGGTAAAAGATACTATCTGATCATTTGTTTTTAATTGTAAAATTGTGTTTCAAATCATAAAAGTATATACAAACAATATTCATATTGTTTGCTTCATCATCATTGTCATCATTATCTTCACGAAAGGAAAAACAATTGAAGAACTTAAAATTCTCTTCTTATCTGCAAAATTGAAATTGGCTTTAACTTTTATCTTGTGATTACAGAAGACAAAAATTTGTTCCCTTTTTATTTTGATTTCTTAAACCACTATCATATCTTTATTTTGAAAGAAATGAAGTAGATACAACATAAACTTTGGAGAAAACTACAAAAAAGAATATCCCATCCACAATGGCCCTGAACTGAAAGTCATGCAATATTTCTCTTTCTTTGATGTTTCTTTCTTTTTTAGTGGTATGAGGATCAATCTAAAACTAACCCCACCTTGATCCAACTGATTAAGCTGCTTGTACCTGACTCATTCTGTAACATATAAGTAGCATAAACCTCACTTTATTAATTTTGTTTTCCTTGTTCATTATATCTTTCTCTTTTCTTCTCTCTAAATTGACATCCGTTTCCATTTGCTTTAGGCTGCAAGAGAAACTGGTGCCCTTCAAGAAGCAAAGGATAAACTTGAAAAACGAGTGGAGGAACTCACTTGGCGTCTCCAACTAGAAAAAGGTTTAAGGGTAAGTTGCATGTTTTGTGGATAGAAATAATTTGGAAGGATTTTGTTGTTCTGATCTCTTATGTAACCATGCATTTTGGAAAACATTTTTGCACAAATAAGAAATGAAAAGAAGGTTAAAAGGCAATATTTGCAAGTTACTAAGTATCCTCTCAACTGGTAAGGCCTAAAGTAAGCCATGTGGAATCTTGTGCAGACCAATCTAGAAGAATCCAAAGTGCAGGAGATAGCAAAACTGCAGAATTCATTGCAGGAGATGCAGAGCAAAGTTGATGAAACTAATGCTCTGCTCATCAAAGAGCGAGAGAATGCGAAGAAAGCTGTTGAAGAAGCACCTCCAGTTATTAAAGAAACACAGGTTATTGTTGAAGATACACAGAAGATTGAGACACTGACAGCAGAAGTTGAGAGCCTAAAGGTAAGAAAGTTCAGTCATACATGACCAAATCCCCTATTAGGTGAACCTTATTTCAAGGATGCGTCTCTTTCTGCATAAAATGCTTCTTTTAAAATTGAAAGCTTTTATGACAGTAGTTATTTCAGTAATATATGACTTATATCATTCTTAGAATAGTACATTAATTTTGTAGTCTCTTTTTCTTTATTTCATTGGTTAGTTGGTAAAGGCAAAAAAAAAAATAAAAAAAATAACAGATATGGAATTTGGAATATCAGATTGAGGATCAGAAAGAATTTCAATGTGATGTTATTTATGTAGTATTTTTTTTTTGTTGTGGACAGCATATATCCAATTATGTAACCTAGCTTGTAAATAGAACTATGGCCTATTTTGGATAAACTTCTTCATAAGTACTATAAGAAAAGAAAATGAGAAGGTAAAATGAGTCAAACTTCTCTTATAAGTTAAAATCAAATTATGCACCTTAACTTTCAAAGAAGTTAAATGAAGGAACTTATGAAAAATTGAGGCACATAAGTTGATTTTAACTTATGGGAGAAGTTTGATTATCTTTTTATTTTCTTCTCCTATAAGTACTTATTGACAAGTTTGTCCAAACTAGGCCTAAATATGCACCTCATCAAAGATTTTTCAGAACTCGGTGATACCTTTGCACTTGCAGTACAATTCAGAGTACTTGTATGAGATGCTATATCTTTGTGTTAGGAAATCACAATAACTAAGGATTAGTAAACTGTGTTTGGGAAAAATTGAACTACCCTCTTGGGGCCATCCTAATAAAAGAGTCACTCAGCATCTTTACTGCAGATTTATTAGAAAGGAAATAAATTCCTAAGATTATTCTATAGTAATAAGACAGTTGTAAATAATATCACATTAATTTCATTAACACCCCCCTCATATGGATGCTGGTTGTCAACCAGCACAATTTGCCAGCAAGAAACTCATGCTGCTGTCTAGTATAGCCTTGGTAAAAAATCAGCTACTTGAAGTGCTGTAGATATACCAATGTTTTTTGTAGCAGCATATCACGATTATCTCATCTTAAGTGATTTTACCTTGGCTTTATCTTCACACAGACTTCACTTGAGTCAGAGAAACAGAAAGGTGATGACTTTGAAAAAAAACAATGAAGCCCAAGTTTGTAGTGAAGAAAGAGGGAAAAAACTAGAAGACACGAGAAGAAGGCTCGTCAGCTTCAAGAATCATTGACTAGGTAATACAAATAATGACAATAAGCCCTGATGTAATTGTTTTCGCATGATAATCGATGATGTCTTGCAAGGGAGAGCTTTGGCACCATGTTAAGGTTGTTTCCTTATGATCTAGAGTAGAGGTCACTAGTACAAATCTCGGAAACAGTCTCTCCGCTTATGGGGGTAAGGCTGTGTACATTTACTATCCCCGGACCCTGCTAGGTGGTGGGAGCCTTGTGCACTGGGTCACCCTTTAATCAATGATGACCTGCCTTGAAAATATTGGATGACTTGTTTAAACTTGTGTGCCAAATTCCTTGTTGTAGAGACTTTCTTTCTCATGAAATGTGCGATAATATAATAGCATTGGCTAGCTGTTCAAAAATTTATCTTCTTTATTTTCTCTTGACATCTCAGAATAATCTATAGCTAATTTAAATTTTCCTTTTATCATATCATGCCCACTCTTAATTCAATGAGATGGTTGACTGAAATCTCATAATTCTATGATTAGGCTAGAAGAGAAGATTACTAATTTAGAATCAGAGAATCAGGTTCTACGTCAACAAGCTGTGTCCATGGCACCTAATAAGTTCCTTTCAGGACGCTCAAGATCAATTGTCCAGGTAATCCTCAATAATGAATATTATACGCATGAAAACAATATAAAGCTTGACATTGGTTTTAAAGGAGTTTCTTGTCTCTGTTGATAGAGAACTGAAAGTGGTCATATTGTGGCGGAAGCAAAGACATCTCTGGTAACTAAATCTATTTTAAATTCATAATTATTGGTTTTGGGTATGTCTATATGGATTTGACTTTTTCTTGGTCACCTAATAGTCTAATCAGGAAATGCATAGCACATCAATGCACCGGAGAGAACCCTCTGATGGCTTGGACGATAAACCACAAAAGTCACTAAATGAGAAACAACAGGAGAATCAAGAGTTACTCATTAGATGTATTGCACAACATCTAGGCTTTGCTGGGAACAGACCAATTGCTGCCTGTATCATATACAAATGCCTCTTGCATTGGAGATCATTTGAAGTTGAGCGTACTAGCGTTTTTGATCGAATCATCCAAACTATTGGCCATGCAATTGAGGTGTGAAAAGCGCAACTTCCACATGCTAGTGTTCCCTTTTTCTTACACCTCTTTCTTAGCATAATACTTTCAAGTTGCTGATATATTTCCACTTGGACTTCAGACCCAGGATAACAATGATGTCTTGGCTTATTGGTTATCCAATGCCTCTACACTTCTCTTGTTACTCCAGCGCACGCTCAAGGCTAGTGGTGCTGCTGGAATGGCTCCGCAACGCCGTCGTTCTTCATCAGCAACCCTGTTTGGGAGGATGACTCAAGTAAACATAGCTTCTGATGTGAACAAGTTAATTCCCAATGAAAATCTTTTGTTCTTCAGATAAGCATAGTCCCCCTTTTTTTCTTTTCCAGAGTTTCCGTGGAACTCCAACTGGAGTCAATCTTTCCCTAATCAATGGCAAAGCAGAGGAGTAGATACATTAAGACAAGTTGAAGCCAAGTACCCAGCTCTGCTTTTCAAACAGCAGCTTACAGCATATGTAGAAAAGATATATGGAATGATTCGTGATAATTTGAAGAAAGAAATTTCTCCCTTGCTCGGATTATGCATCCAGGTATGGCAATTTATTCATTAATTTGTAGTAAGCTCCTACTAATTGGTCTATAATGCATTGTTGGGAAGTCTCACATCACCTACCTCAATCTTGGGGTGCGGCTTATATATTTGTTGGGCAACCTCATCTAATGCCAATTGGTTTTAAGATGGAATCTAACATGGTATCAGAGCCTATATCCTATCTTCGTGAATTGCCTATTCTAGTAGGCATCGCTTGTTCTGGCAGGCATATGTGGAGGGGGGGTGTTGGGAAGTCCCACATCATCTGCCTCAATTCTTGGGGTGCGCATATATATTTTTGGGCAACTTCACCTAATGCCAATTGGTTTTAAGATGGAATCTAACATGCATGCTTAAAAATGATCAATTTTTTCTTTTTTCCAATTTATACATTTCCTTTGAAATTCACTCATTTAAAACATCTCATGTTGGAATGTGATGAGATAGGCACCGAGAACATCCAGAGCAAGCTTGGTTAAGGGATCATCACGTTCTGTTGCAAACACTGAAGCCCAGCGCGCTTTGATTGCTCACTGGCAGGGGATAGTGAAGAGCCTAGGAAACTTTCTAAATACTTTGAAAGCAAATCATGTTAGTATAATCTCTTTTGACATCATTCTGTTTGTTTTGCCTCCTTTAGCAATGTGCCAATAACACTTCTGGCTCTCTACATATATATTTGGATCAGTCCAGTTAATATATTATTGTAATAAAATCATGTATACTTCTCTTGAAATTTAATAAAATTACATGACCTCCCTTATTGTTTCTCAAGTTACATATGTTTTCTTTATTTTGATTTTAAATAAAGGGGTATTTATATGAATAATTAAATAAGGGAGGTTAGTATAAATTTGAGAACAAAAAGGTTGGTCTACATAATTTGGTCAAACCTTAGAGAGGTCTGCATATTATATTCTTCCAACATTATTTTATTTGCCTTTCTTTGGTAAATTTTATGTTTTCATTTATTTAATGTTGTAATGTAGTGATTTCTCCCACTTTGGCTTAATTTTGGCAGGTTCCTCCATTTTTAGTTCGTAAGGTGTTCACACAAATTTTTTCTTTCATCAATGTACAATTATTCAATAGGTTGGTTTGTTAAGCACTTCTAATATCCCGTTTTAAGGACTATCTTCTGTTCTGTAAATTGGAATTCTCATTTTTATCATCTAATATCTTATTCTTCTTTTTAATTTTTTTATCTTTTTTTTAACAGTCTTCTTTTAAGGACGGGAGTGCTGCTCATTTAGTAATGGAGAATATGTCAAAGCTGGTTTGTGCTGAATTGGAGCATTGGTGTTATAAGGCAAAGATGAGGTGCATTTACTTTACCTGCTGTTATTCTCTTCAGTTCTTTTAATAGGTACATATACTAACCACACCACCCCCTTTCCCCCCAAAAAAAAAATAAAATTGCAGTATGCGGGTTCAGCCTGGGATGAGCTCAAACATATTAGACAAGCTATTGGATTTCTGGTATCTGGTCTATTCTCGGCTACATACCATCTGGCAATTTTTTTTTTTTCCCTAATGGTCAGAGATAGGAAAAAATGATGGGCTGATTTTTCCTTTGTTAGGTCATACATCAGAACCAAAGAAAACATTGGATGAAATAAGCCATGACCTGTGCCCAGTAAGTAGAAGACATCTTTGTCATTGAAAGTTCACTTTATGGAATAGTTACCATTCCTAGTCCCTGTGTACAGGTCCTTAGTATACAGCAGCTATATCGGATAAGCACCATGTACTGGGATGACAAATATGGAACGCATAGTGTGTCCTCCGATGTAAGTTTTTACAGAAAAGTTTTACTTATACTTTGTTCATCCGTGTTAGAAAGCAGTACGATAACTTCAAATATAAGATGCGCAGAAAAACTACGCTGAGCTTTGCCGTATTAATGTTTTCATCTAGGTCATATCCAATATGAGAGTATTGATGACTGAAGATTCAAATAATGCAGTTAGTAATTCTTTCCTGTTGGATGATGATTCAAGGTCAGCCAGATATCATTAGCCATGTGATAATTGTTGAGGTTTTCCTATTGTTTTTTATACCTCTGGCAAATAGTTTAGTTTGCTCACATTTTATTGGTGCTTCTGCCAAAGAATTCTTACCAAGTAGTTTAAGCTATGATGCATGGCAACCAAATACAAAATAAATATAAAAACTGAAATAAGCTTGTGGCACAGTGGCAGTCCTGAGGTTCAGGGCTGTTTTCAGTTTGTGATCCCTGACTTTAATTCTTCTCAAATCTCAAATTTGTGATCCCTGACTTTCCCAGAATACATGCGCGCACAAACATGCTCACACTGAATATAGACAGATTTGTCATGTTGTGTATAACCTACCAAGCTTATAACCATTCATTGGACTGAACCCATTTCAAGATTACATGGTGTGTCCTGAGGCAGAAAGCATGCTTTGGAAAGCTATTTTCGGGACAATTTTTTTTCCCCGAAAAGGTCTAGCAGAATGCTGTAGAAAAAAGAAAAAAAAGAAAAAAAAAAAGCTCCAAAATATGACAAGTTCCACTAATCTGGACACGTAAGTGAAAGACCAAGGCCTAGTTTGGATTAACTTCTAGCTTATGGGAGTTTTTTAATATGAAACCCTACTATAATGATTTTTCTAAGGCAAGAATGTTTTTTGATAAATTTAGTGGTGCTTATGAACAATTTGGACGAGGGAACTTCTGAAAAATTATAGTTGCATAAGTTGATTTTATGTAAGAAGTTAATTTATTTTACATTCATTTACATTTTACTCTTATAAGTATTTGTTGAAAGATTATCCAAATTGACTTGAATACTAGGTTTGAGAAGTTTGTATTCTTAATATATCCTTCTGTAATCTATACGTGACATTGTAACATTAACCATGTGAAAGCATCTATTGTGCAGCATTCCGTTTTCTGTTGATGACATATCGAAATCAATGGAACAGATAGATATCTCAGATATAGAGCCCCCGCCACTAATTCGTGAAAACTCTGGCTTTAGCTTTTTGTTGCCGCGCCCAGATTGACCGCTTTTGTTGTAGATTTGATCCACCGGTATTCTTACCCACCTCCATGGCGTTACCAAGTCACATCAGTTAGATGTTATCATGGAGTGCCTGAATTGTTGACTTTGGTTGTGTCAGAACAAGTCATTGTATTAAACGTACCAAAATTTACATCTTAGTGATGGATGACAAAGGTAGATCATCACGTCGTGCAAGTAGATTTTTGGGCTGAGAGTAAAAAGAATAATACTATTATAGCCTTTTTCCATGAAGTTTTCACACATTTATTTTTTTATGAACCTTGTTAATTCTGAGCACATTGTTTTGCTTGGAATAAGATTTTGTATCTAGAAAGAAGTATAGGAATTTTTCACCTAATTGTAGTAGTGAATGAAGTCCATGACCATGACTCAGAATCGTGGCAACAAAAGTTCATTATTTATTTGGACTTGTTCCGTCGTGCATTTTCACTGCTTTACCTACCACTACAAAATTCTCGAATAATGAATCCACATCCTCCCACGATATCTTTACTAGCTCGTCGCATAATGGAATAAGGCCCAATGAAATTGCCTAATATATCTGGGTCGCTCCATGTAGCTAAATTTGTAAACAAAATATCAAATTGCACTGAATCAAGATTTCAGTCTTCAAAGTTGAAATTTGGTACGGCTCCGATCAGAATTTCAAAGTTTACTCTTAGCAATGTATGATGCAATGCATGGACAGAGAAGATGAAGGAAGAAGGATGTGTGTAAAGTAAAATATTTTTGTTTTTTAACCTCTAATACCCCTATCAAGATTCAAGATCTATCCCTCTATCAAAAATCTGATGGTATTTAATATGGACCCGACTTGATTAAGAATAAGGGAATTACTAGGCTTTACTATTTGTAACCCCCTATTTACTTCTACGTCTTCCTTTTCGTTTTTTTTTTCTTAAAAAATAAAAAAATACCTTTATTTCCTTTCAAAATTTATTTCTGAAATGCAATTTAATGCATTTCAAAATTAAAATCTAGAATATATTTTTAAAATTTTTCAACATTCCAACATTTAGTTTCTGGATTTATGCTAGTTATGTTCCAAAACTAAATTTTAAATATATTTTTTAAATGTTTATATGTTTGAAAATTAAATTAGAAGGAGTCTTCCTTCTCCTCTGATATCTAAGACCCTCCCCACCTCCATTGTGTGGTATGTGCAATGTCTCCCTTGTTAAACAGCAAGTGTCAATGCTTTTGATGACCATCCTCTTATCAAGTATCGACTGAAGTACTTAGTAATCCTCTCGAACTTCACCTACAAATAACAATAAATCATATTAAGTTACTTAGCACAAACTAACATAGACAATATATAAACCCAACTCTCAATGCATATGAATATGAACTTACCATCAAAGGTTGAGTGTCACTGGAACTAGACTTGGCATCCTATTAGGCTTTGGTTGTGACATTCTAACAAGCTCAGTCATTAATACCCTAAGAGGGTCTCCCTCTTGTGACGGTGTGATGGAAGGGTTAAGAAATCTTGTGGAGCCACTACATGTATCCATCAATGTACTGTGTTGGATATGCAACTCAAGGTCATTTAATGGCAACGTCAACCACACAATATGCAAAATGCAGCCAATTGTCATTCAATCATGATAGGAAATGTTGCCACATTGGTAACCTCGCAAAGTGATTGGGGAATGGCATGCACATGTCTATATTGTCATAATACTATCTATGGTAAGTGTGCATGCATGAGTGGATCCCATCTTATGTACACTAAATACAAAGATATGTCTTGAAATGGTAATGTGATCTTTATGTGCATTAGATGACATCCAAGAGACATCCATTGTGCCAAGCCATCTAGCTCCGCTCAAAAGGGAAGCACCTAACTTGCACCCTCGACAATGTACAATAACTAGCTCTAGGTGTGATCTCAATATACTCTAAGGTCAAATGCTAGGAGTCAGTACTCAAAAAGTGATCAAAGATCCATGCTTATAACAACATTTAGTTTTTTAGTCAAGTTCAATATACTACACAAAAGTCATCAATTATAAATAATAATGAACTTCCATGACTATAAAAGTGTCATATATCATCTCATCTATCTTGTGTGGTGCACAATGGCATCACCAAGATGCTCGTACTAGAATGTAAGCGCACCTACACCTTATGCATAATTTTTGTAAGTGTCTACATCGCACTATAGACATCCCACGGCCAACTAAAACGAACATGTGCATCCTTGCTAGTCGAATCTCCTTCAATGCCTCCTCATATGTCACCTTTAAAAGAGTCATCAAGTATAGGCATGTGAGCTTGTTGTTCATGACCAAATGTGAGAATAAGGCATCAATGATTGGTGGGTGCAGTAAGTATGATACATCACACAATGTGATGATCATATTTTCAACCAATAAGTGGAAGGTGTTGGTTAGAGTTGGCAAAATGGGTCTGGCTCGATAGGTCGGTCCGATCAACCCGTAAAAATGGCTGGGTTGGGCTCAAAAAATGTTGGCCTAAAAGGAGTCAAGTCATTTTGGCTCAACCTATTTGGCCCGATACATATATTAAAAGAAAAAAAACACACACTAAATATATTATATAATATAGGTAAAAAATTAAAAAAAAGAAATGGTGTAATCGAAGAGCATGCCTAAGAGTTCATATTCACTGATTATTCTCGATTACCTTCTTTTGGGGAATATATATATGACGCCTAGGAGTTTGTCCAAGGCAACTTGGTGGCAACAACTATGCATGCATGTGGACCATACACGGGGTGCTAGACTTGGCTTCTAAATCTTTTTGTTTGTATTCTATTTTCTTAAGTTCAGGGAGTTATTTTGGTGTAGGGATTTGTTATCATATGTTTTCTTAATATGTGATCTACTCAAAGGATGCAATGAAACACGCTAAATAGATAATATGATTAAATAATTAATTTTATATAATTTTTAACAAAAAAGTAATAATTAAAATAGATAATAATATTAATTAGTGCATAAAAAAATTCAAGCTAAATTGGCCTAGTGGCCAGGTAGCCCGCATAGGGTTAGGTTAGGCCACAAAAAATGAAGCCCAGATAGACATAAATTGGGTCAGGAGCATTGGCACGGGTGGCCCAACCTAGCCCATTTGACAGCTCTAGTGTTGGTCTTTTGTGCCACTGCTCGAGAAAAGTAGACAAGGGGTCATTATCTACAATGTGGTAGTTGTAGACCAAAGTGGTGTCAATTTAGCGTTCCAATCACGTTTCATATTTCGTCATTTGTATGACCAAATCTATCGATTTGCATCCATGGTTCACCACGTTTAGCTCATCACAGTCCTGTAAACATAAAAGCTTTATTATGTTTATTATAACATTTTTTTAAATTAATAAAATTCCAACCTTAAGCACTTCATTACTTGTCCACTCCATAGTCGAGTAGTAACATGATTCCTAAATGACTAACATATTCGCAAGACCTCTTGGAAATGACTCTCCAAGTACAAAGACATCAACTATAGGTACAAACACGTCATCTATAGGTAGATGGAAGTCATTTGTAGGTACATGGAGCCCATCCACCTCTTGATGCTCCTCAGCCTGAGCTACATAAGCCTTAGCACATTGTTTACGTGCAAAAGCTATTATATGTTGTCATCCCTCTCTAATTCGTGTCATATCTACATAGTTCGTAAGAATCAAAACCAATAATCAAAACTTGCCAGAACTAGCAACAAGAACTATTTTTCATCAATATTCATGAACTAATTTTTGGAACATGATGTTATTGATTCAGAATTTAATTTCTGGAATGTATTTAATACATTCCAGAAACTAAATTATGGAACATCTAACAATTAACAAAAATAAATTCTGGAAATTAATTTTCGTAATGTATTAAAAAAAATTACAAAATTAGTTTTCATAAAAGGATATTTCGTAAAAAAAAAAAGGTGGCAATGCGAGGGGCAAAAAAAGTTGGTGTTTTTATAAAAGGATATTTCGTCCAAAAATAAAAGGTGGCAGTGCAAAGAGCAAAAAAGTGGTGTAAATAGTATGGGCCTAAATTCATGGAGCTTTACTATTCAACAAAAAATTCATGGAGCTTTACGGGCCACGTTGCTTAAAGTTGGCTTGGCCCAAACTGAGAGCTGACGGCATAGCCTACCCAGCCCAGAATCGAATCGACCCAGGAGTAGAACTCATCTCTTTCTCCGTCGCACTCACTGTGTAGATTGTAAAACAAACACACACGACAAGAGGGAGGGAGGGCGAGCGAGAGAGGCATCGGCGTCTGTGTAATCGATATTTGATGCGCATGCGGTGGTTCCTCGGAAGCCCAATCAAAAGCCCGCTGAATCTGAGCATCATCAGCCGTTCAGTCTGGTTCAGAGGTTTGGTTCCTCAGTGGGCGAGTTGTTGTTCCGTTCCCAGATCGTCAATCCCAATGGCAGGCATCCACAACCACAGCAACAGCGAAGCTGGACTTGCGAGACGGTTTTGGATCAAGTTCACGCGCGAATCCATCTTCGCCATGTACACTCCCTTCGCCATCGCCTTGGCCTCTGGTAATTTGAACATTGATTCCTTCCGCCATTACATCGCTCAAGACGTTCATTTCCTACGAGCCTTTGCTCAAGCGTGAGTTCACACTCTTCAATGCTATTCTATTATTCATTATTCATATACATACATACATACTTACATCATGCATGATGCTTATTATCAACAATCCCTTCCATTCCATTCCCTAGGTTGCTTTTCTCTTCAAGTTATTGTCCCCAGTTTGGTTGCTGAGAAAGTTTACAAAACTCAACTAGATTGTATGTTGTACACACAACACTTGAAACAAACGACTACAAAGAAATTATTATATATCTTAGATGGGAGAGAATGAAATGTTCTCGTGACTCAACATTATTAATTTTCATCTACTGAATTTATGGTTTTCCAAGTTAGTGCAACTCGATTCATGTGTTCGGAATTTTATTTAATGTCTTTTTTTCTCTGTCAGTTTTCTCAGCAACCAATACTGGAAGGTTAGATTATTTGGTGAAATTGTATATGCATTGATTGACGTGAGTTTCGGTCTTTAAATCTAGAAAACCGTGCAAGACCTACTCTACTCTCCCTCTAGCTCTTATGTTTTCTTTTTCTTTAATATGAAAAGCTATTAAAAGGTTGTGCATCATAATTTGGTTGTTTATAGTTTCTTCTTTGTATTTAATTATTTCGCAGGTATGAGTTGGCTGAAGATTGTGCTGATGATGACGATGCAAAACTTGGAATCTCTCAGTGAGGAAGGCAATTCTAGAGGAGCTGAAAATGCACAACTCACTGGTACAGGTAAGACAGTTTCCCCAGTAACATGGGCCTGAACTGGACCAGGGTCTTCAGGTCTTATTCATTATGATTCTATAACTTATATTTGTGAGTTGTGACTTTAATTATGAAGTAGTACAGGGGAAGAATGTCATTTGCCATGATTTTTAACTTGTAAATGGGATAGGCCCCGAATAATATTTAGGGTTTGTGTGCTAATAGTAAAGGAAATAAATCTCTTCTAAATGCTGATTGGATCCCTTTTCACTATTTAAACAAATCAAGCAATTTGTGTGCATAATAATGAAGTTTTATGTCGTTGGAGCTTGACCACATGATGGGACACCCATTCCAATGGAACAAGGGAATGAGTACTGGTAAATTACTTCTGGGAAGGAAAAAAACTATGCATTTTGCTTAAACTTCACTTCAGTGTATTATTATTGTGACAATGTGTATGAGATTAAGCTAATCTTTAAACATCAAATGTGTAAAGTGTGTGTATCATGTCATGCTAACTCATGAAATTTTATAGGCTAATATACATTTTTATTCTCTTATCTTATTTTTTGATATTAGTTTGGTCTCTTAAGTTAAAAAGTTTCAATTTGCTCTCTTAAAGTATTTCTGTAATTTTGTTATACCAGGTTGGTCTTTCTGTCAGTTTTTTGCACTAACGGTGTTAGTTTTGGTTGGTGTGGTAAATGTCCATCTGATGTAGCATCTCTAACAGTTTGCCACGTGTCACTAAGTTGACCAAATTAGTAGGACAAATTGATAGAAGGACCAACTTAGTCTAACATAGACACTTTAAGGGACCAAAGTGAAATTTTTTAAACTTACAGAACCAAAATGAAACTAAAAAATAAGATGAGGGACCAAAAATGTATTTTAGCCAATTTTCAAATGGCCAATTTATACTTCACATGCTTGAAATTATTTTCCCTTTGCCACCCATTTAGCCTATATTACTTTGGTTTATTGCTAATGGTGTGCAGGAATGGGGGTTGGACCTTGCCAAAGAGCACAGTATTAATTCTGCAACTGTTAAGTACACAGATTTCCTGCTGGCTACAGCCTCTGGGAAGATTGAAGGACTAAAAGGTCCTGGTAAACTTGCTACACCATTTGAGAAAACAAAAATTGCTGCTTATACTTTAGGTGCCATGACTCCTTGCATGAGGCTTTATGCCTTTTTGGGAAAGAAGTTCCAGGAACTTTGGGATTCCAATGAAAGTACTCACCCGTTATAACAAGTGGATCGACAACTATTCCTCTGATGGTTTCCAGGTTTGTCATATTGACAGTAGAGCCATACCATATTGCCCTTGTGGGTGCTTGGATACTATTTTGAATCTTGGTCAAATATACATTTTAGTCATGGCATTCTTGCACCCCAACTACTCAGTTATTCTTATATTTGAATTTAGGCTTCTACTCTGCAAGCTGAAGATTTGCTCGACAAACTAAGTGTCTCTTTGACTGGCGAAGAACTTGATGTCATTGAAAAGCTTTATTACCAAGCAATGAAGCTTGAAATAGAGTTCTTCTCTGCTCAGCCACTCTTTCAGCCAACTATAGTACCCTTGACTAAAGGACATAAGCCTGCGGAAGATCATCTCATAATTTTTTCTGATTTTGATTTAACATGCACCGTTGTTGATTCATCTGCCATCTTGGCTGAATTTGCTATAGTGACGGCACCAAAATCTGATCAGAATCAGCCTGAAGATCAAATTGTTCGGATGTCATCTTCTGACCTCAGGAATACATGGGATTTTTTATCTAAACAGTATATGGAGGAGTATGAGCAATGTATAGAAAGCATTATGCCCTTCCGATAGATGTATGGTGTTTTTCTATATTCTTTCTACAGTAGTCTTAAATGGTTTAGGCAGAGTCTGTGTATTGCTCAGACTTTGCTAATTGGCTTTGATCTTGTGTTTGCAGTGAACAATTTGATTATAAAGAATTGTCTATGGCCCTTGAGCAACTTTCAAAATTTGAGAACACTGCAAATAATAGGGTTATTGAGTCAGGGGTACTCAAGGGTATAAGTCTAGAAGATATAAAGCGTGCTGGAGAGCGTCTGATCCTTCAAGATGGTTGCACTAACTTCTTTCAGAGAATTGTTAAGAATGAAAATTTGAATGCCAATGTGCATGTTCTTTCATACTGCTGGTGCGGTGACCTCATTAGGTCTGCTTTCTCTTCAGGTAAATATTCCTTACCATGAGCTGTAATTTCAGTTCTCTTTGCTAATACTTGTATTCCAATTGTTAATTTTCAGCAACTTGAGCATGTGGAATAAAAATACCTATTCTCTTGGGACTTCAATGTGAATCAATTATTCTGTTAATTTTGCACTCTAGGAGTCATCCTAATCATGCCGTGTCACAGAGTAACTTGTTTGGGTTGTTTGTGAACACACTTCTTTTCACCTTGGAGCATTTTCTCATGATGTTTTTAAAGTTCTGTGAGGAATAAGCCAGATAATGGTATTGTGAGGTTTATGCAACTTTCTGATATATTTTGGAGAGAGTGACCATATTTTATATTTTTTAATCCTTACTTTTACTAGGGGATACAATTTTTGAATGCCTCTCATTCCTGCTCTACCCATGGTTATCATAAGGGAATTTTTGTTACTGTTATGTAACAAATGTGGAAAGCTCTGCGGGAATTTCGACCCACTTTAGCTTGCTGCTTTTTTGCTACTTTGATATATATATTTTTTTAACTTTTAGTAATTTAACTACAGTATACAGATTCAGCTTTTATTATGTAAACCAGACATGTTATTCTGTTTAAGTTGTACATTTCTGTTTGTTTGACATGGAAAGCATGAATTTTATGTTGGTATGGTTTGTGAGAAGAATTATGAATTCTTTATTCTTGTTTATGTTGATCTCTTTCTGTTATTTGCTTGGAGCTTATGCGTAATTTTCTATTCATTTTCTATTGAAATACTTGTTCCTTTGTTGTCTAGCATAGATAGCCTTGATCAAATCTTCATTGCTTCTCTGTAATTTTAATAATTGTTGATGCCTTTCTTGTTTACTCAAGTAGTTTATCTTTTGTGGTTTCATATTATATTATTCTTTATCTGTGCTTTTTGCTGAGAACTTGCCAAGTTGATTGAAATTGGCAATTGATTATATTTGTGTTTCCTATTGTCTTATAATTTTATTTTCTAATTTCTGCACAGCTGATTTAAATGAGTTGAATGTTCATGCTAATGAGTTCACTTATGAGGGATCTGTTTCCACGGGTGAAATTGTTAAGAAGGTGGAGTCTCCCATCGACAAGGTTGAAGCTTTTCGTAATATTTTGAAATTTGCGATGATGACAAGAAGAAGTTAACTGTTTACATTGGAGATTCAGTAGGTGATTTACTTTGCCTACTTGAAGCAGATGTAGGAATTGTGATTGGTTCAAGTTCAAGCCTTAGGACAGTAGGGACGCAATTTGGTATTTCATTTGTTCCATTGTATTCTGGCTTGGTTAAGAAACAGAAAGAATACGTTGAAGGAAGCACCTCTAATTGGAAGGGTTTATCTGGCATTCTTTACACAGTCTCTAGTTGGGCTGAAGTGCATGCTTTTGTTTTGGGTTGCTAGTCTTATTTTGTGTCTCAAGCACCCAATTCATGCTAGGCTAAAAAGAAAGAAACATATATATAGTGCAATACAAATACACAAGCAGGTGGCTAATTTTATAAGCGGCCACAGATTTTCTGCTGTCTCTTATTTCTCTTACAGGATGTTGCAATTCAGAGATATGGTGTCATTCTGATTAGTGGATATGCTGTAACCAGGGTATCTGCGATTTCCTGGAATTTTCTCAAGTGTTTCTTTGACATTCTGTTTGCTCATTGTTATTGATATCTTCTTTCCCCTTAAATCTTGTCAGGTATGAGAAATTTCAGACAGCAATAATGCAAATGCTTGTTAGATCAGGACATCAATTCAGGCTTTGAAGTGTTGTACTGGTATTTAGTAGGCTATTGCTGTTCCATAATTTTAAGAATTCGGCACAGATCATGTGTATTTTCAGTTGACTCCTTGGTCATTTATGAATGCAGATACAGAAATTATGTTCATGTTTATATTGGGCCACTTATTTTATTGTTTTTCAATAATTTTTGGCAGTTTTATGCTAGATTTATGGAGTTTTTCTAAGATATGTGGGAGAGGATAAGAATGAAATGGCTGAGGGCCTCTTATGTAGTTATGTATGTTCTAAAAATATATAAAATGTATTCTAATTCTAATATAAATTTATCAATTTCGTGAGAATTAATTTACATATGAATAAGCAGAAAGTGTTAGTTAGGTAGAGAAAGGAAAGAAAAGGTGAAAATACTCCTTTTTACATAGATAACTGATTTGTAAACCTTTTAAATTTTGAGTAGATAAGTGTAAAGGACGTTACTGAGTTAGCTGGGCTTGTTTGGTGGTCAAAATAAGATATGATATGAGAGTAAGATAAGAGCAGGATAAGTTATAATTTTATTTAATACTTGGTGCATATTAGATAACAAATTAGATAATAATAGATTAAAATATAAGTTATATTTAAATGACAACATCACTGTTTCATAAAATTATATTTTTCTAAAAGTAACTTTTAATTTAATTTTTTATTTTTTATAAAAAATTACAATTTTAACTAAACTATACATATTATTTTTTATTTAGGTGGTTATTTTTCTTAAAATTATAAAAAAATTATATAAAATTTTTTAAATTATAATTATTATTCAAGTAATTTATTTAAAAGTATTTGAATAGTAATTATTTAATTTTTAATATTTTAATTAATAATATATTTTAAGTTTACATGTCAAAATTATTATTATTATTATTATATATATATAAAGAGCTTATCTTATGTTGTTGTTTCTTAACTCAACTCTCTTTTTAGGATAAGAAATACACATCCTATTAGGGCAACAAATAATGGATTACAACAGTATAGGATAGTTATTCTATCCTATCTTAATCACCAAATAAGCTCTTAAAGTTCAAAACAGAATAGATTTCAACATAGAAAAAAAATACATATTATATATGTTCAGGAGCACAGTAAGATGGGAATAAAGAAGTGACTTTTTATATAAAATTTGTTATTTCAACTTATATCTTGTTTCCCCTTTATTTAGTGGAGAATAAAATTAAAACTCCATGAAACGAATTAAACGCTTTTGCGTTTCCTTTACTTGGCGGGGGCACTAAAGTGGGACAAATGCGTCATTCTCTGGCTTTCTTTTTATTTATTTTTTCTACTTTATTTTATTCTAGTGCATTCACATAAAGAGTCGAACAAATATATTATTGGCTAAAATATATTTTTGGCTCTTTATCTTTTAATCAAATTCATTTTGATCTTTTATATTTTAAAAGATTTATTTTGGTTTTTTAATTCTTAAATTTGAGTTAATATTGTTTTTCTGAAACAATGATTGTGTTTTATTTCAGAGCACAATTTTGAACCATTTTTTGACTGATTCAAGACATAAAATTTGTCTCATTAGATTTACCTACATGAAAATTATAAAACCCAAAAATTGTATGAAAAGTAAGTCTCACAAACAAGTAAAATTGAAAAATCTAACATTATCTTATTTTTTGATTACTCGTAGAACTCACTTTTTACGCAATTTTCACTATGTTCATGATCTTTTTGATTTAAACATTAGTTGGGTTTCATATTTTTCATATAGGTGAATCTAATGGGACAAGTTTTATATCTTGAGTCAATAAAAAAAGGATTCAAAATCGTGTCCCACAATAAAAAACAATCACTGTTTTGAAAGGACAACATTAACTTAAATTGGAGAGTTAAAAGACCAAAATAAATTTGTTAAAAGATAAAGAATCAAAACAAAATTTAATAAAAGATAAGGGGTCAAAAATATTTTTTAACCTATATTATTTTATCGGAATATATTTTTCTTCTTTTGAAGTGTTTTTAATTTCTTAGAAGAATTGTCACCACCTTTGTCAATTGTCAATTGTCAAGAAAACTCTTGTTGTAACTCACATGAAGAATAAGAGCACGTTCCTACAATCGAACAAATAAACTTGATGTGTGTCTTTAAATGGAGAAAATAAGTACATTCTCACAAAAATACTCAATCTTTCTTTGCACAGAAGAGAGTTAGATGAGAGCTTTTATATATTAAAGAGTAATGATTGATGAATACTTTTTACTTTAAACACCTCATTAACATTTATTATTCCTCTCAATTTGTCTTTTCCTATCACATCATATCATTTATTATACTTACATATTTTTTTCTTCTTTTTCTTTCTCTCACTAGGCACCCACTAATTATTTTTGTTTATTAAATTTGAAGTAGTGACATGTGGACTCCTAATGACTCCAAACACCTCATTAACACTTATCATTTCTCTCTATTTCTCTCTTCCTATCACATCATATTACCTATCATACATGTACTTCTCTCTCTTTATCTATCTAATAATGATATGTTTGGTTTAGGAAAAAAAGGTAGAAGGTAAGAAAATGAATTGAAAGTGAAATGATTTTGTAGGTTGTTTGATAATAAAGAAAATAAAATAAAAAGTTAAAAATTTTCTTTCCTTGTGTTTAATTGTATAAAAAGTGAAAGGCAAAAAAAAGTATATGTATATAAAATAACATAAATATTTCTAATGAAAAAAGAACTATATAAAAGTAGGGGTATTTCAATCATTTCATTACACTAAAACACTTTTCCTTCTTTCTGTTGGAACCAAAGACGTAGAAGCGTCTAAACCCTCAAAGTTTTGAAAATAACAAACTTATTAATGTTCAAGTTTCTGCCAAAGAACTGAACTCTTTACAACATACAAGCTTCCCTTTGAAGACCGTCCAGTAGACGTGTCAAAGAAGACTATCTAGAAGACATATTAAGGAAGACTGTCCAATAGACGTGCTTAAAGAAGATCGTCCAGTGAACAACTTAAGATGATTGTCTGAAGAACAAATTCAAATATCTGATGCAAACTTCCAACGACAAATATTCAAATGGTTAAGTTCTATTTTGAATGTCCAATTTATTTATGCTAGTTTTTCTTGAAACTAACATATTACCTATCTTACGATCTAACGTTCAAATTATTTGAAGCATTTAATTGTATCAGAATCATTCTAGTGCAAGTGCGCAGCAAAAACAGATACAGCAAGTCAACTTATCAAGCTGCCATGTCGAATGAAGAATGTTCAGAAAAGCAGTTCGTCAGCACAGTCTTGCGCTTTCCTCTTTAGTACAAGTCTAAAAGCTGCCGCGCCTGATCACTCTGAAAGAATAGTTTGCATGCCCTTTCTTGCATAATGAAGTCAAGTCTTCACAACGAATCAAGTCTTCACAACGGATCTTTTCCCTGAAGAATATATATATGCACCAAGGAAGAACAAACACATATATGTGCCTAGTGTAAAAATTCTAAATTAACAAAAAACTTTTGAACAATTAATAGAAATGTCTAGTGGATGATAACAAAAATCTTGTAAAGATTTTCAGAGTGTGCTTGAGCCTTATCTTTCAAATCCTCACTACATGAGTTGATATCTTTATAAAAGAAAAACACCTGTCTGTGTTGTAAAAGCCTGTAGAGGCTTAGTGTAAAAGAATACTTGGGTTAAACAATCTGGGGTGATTGCTGTGTAAAGCTTGAAGAGGCCACGAACAATACTTGTAACCAAGGTTGGTTAGTAAACACCTTTTAGGTGAAGGGACTGGACATAGCTCAGGTTAAGTGAACTAGTATAAAAAACTTTCTGTGTTCTTCTTCTCTCTATCCCTAAGCTTGAAAACGCTTTCAAACTGTTTTACTTGCATCAAAAAAGAAAAAGGTTTTAAACGCATAATTCAACCTCCCCCTTCTTGTACGCTTTTTCTATTTCACTTTCTTCCCTCCCAAAATGGAAGAATTGTTGTAAGATTGGGTCTCATCTATTTTTTTGCTCATCCTTTCCGCCTAGTAGTTCCAACCGATGGAACAATTAAAATGGCTAGCTTTTTCTTTCCTTCGTGAATTTGTCCCTTTGTTTTAATCGTTTCAAACAAAGTGTAAGTGTCATCTAGAGTTTGATGTTCACTAATTATTTTCCTTAAATATGTGTTATATCATATCGATTTGTTTGAGGTACACGGGTATACCAAGAAAATGGGAGAGGAAAAAAGAAGCAAAAAAAGAGTAAAATTTTCACGAGAATTTTTTACGCTAATTTTTATAGTAAAGAAAAATATGAAAAGAGAATAGAAGAGAATGTAAAATAAAATAAATAATGTAATAAAGAGTGATACAAAAAATATTATATAAATATAAAAACATTTAATAAATATAAAAATTGTATTGTAAAATTGTTAGAAGTAACATTATTTAAAAGAAAATAAAAAGTAAGGTATCACAACAAAGCAGATGAATTTTCAGTTAAAAGAAGAAAACTAATTGCTTCAGGAAGCTGATCCATCAAGCCATCATCATTGCTAAATCCACAACTGTAGCCACATAATACACAATTGTGTATAATAGTTCCCTCTCCCTGAAAATGCACTGGATAGAAAAAGCTTCGAGATTAAGAATAAGAGCGTCCTAAGTATAGTGAGAGTGAGAATGTGAACTTTGAAATTGATTAGCAAGATTCTGTGAATGTTACAAGTAATTTTAAATTTAAATAAAATTTATAAATAGAAATATATAAGAGATATAAAACATTATTAGTATTATTATTAAATAAAGTTAAAATTACTTATTTTAAGAAAAAAAGAAGAAGATATCCTTATTATTAATAATGAGGATTCTATTTTAAAATCATCTGATATTTATTAAATAAATTTAATTTAACATATAATATATTTTTTTAAATATAAAAAGTATGTGTACAGTCTAAATTTATAGTTTTCATTTAATTTTGACCATCCATATATAATTGTACAATCCAAATTTCTCGTTATTATTTCTTACAAAAAAAAAAAGAGTTCTCATTTGATACTATATATAGGTGACATATCAAGTAAGAAGACTTTTATTATGAGAAAGTGAGAGAGGTCGAACTTAACCATAGGAAAAAAATCATAAAGGGTTAAAATTAAATTACAAAGTCATGTAACTTTTTTAAGTGATTATATGATCATTAAATAACTTTTAATCCTAACTATCCATATATGATTATATGATATAAATTTACTCCTCTCACTGTCTTATACAAACTCCTCTCATGTGATAGACGTTGTATCAAATGAGAGAAATGTTTGTATAAGAGAATGAGAGAAGTACATAAATCTGGATCATAACCATATTTGGATGGTTATAACTAAAAGTATTTAATAATCACATGACTAACTTAGTGATTTAACCTTAATCCTTTATAATTTTATCATATGACTAAGATTCATTCTTCTCATTCTCTCATCAATCAATAATTTTATATAAAAGGTGATATAAAAGGTGAATTTTGTCAATCTAACCGTTGAATTATAACTTTATATTACCGTGATTATTTGTGACAAATTTTATCAAAATTGAAAAACAATAAGAAGGTAATCAAATAATTCTTATTTTAATATATTTGAAAAGTATATATTACTTCGTTTTTGATCCATATGAATGAGGTATTAAATAATTTTGGATTAATACAAATTTTTGTATATATAATCTATGTAAAAGGAACTTTCAATCTAACGATTGGTTTTGAAAAAACATTATCTAATTGGAAGTTATTGTATATATATACAAAAGCATGTTTGGCAAGTCATTTCGATTAGTTTATGAATTAGGATGTGTTTGGTTTGTCGTTTGCAACCCCTCAAACAGACATTCTCACTTTCCAAGGGAGGAAACGTAGAAGGAATTGACGGGTTGGACTGACGTTATATTTAACGTAACATCAATACAAACACACACTTATTTGATTAGTTTATAAACTTGTTTGGCTAAAAATAAAGGTGTTTGATAAGCAAGTTTATTTCATTACCTTATACTATTTTTTTCAAACGCAAAGTAATATTTGATCTTATAGTTTATTATTTTTTTTCCATTGTTACCCTCAATGCTTTAATTAAATTTTTTATTTATTACCTCATTTCATATTACACTATTTCTTTTAATAATTTCTTTTTTTAATATTACACTATTTATTTTAACTTTTTAATAAAATATATCATCTTCAAACCAAAAAAAAATGATAGGAATTTAAAATTAACTAAAAAACTTAAAATTATAATTATCTAAAAATACATGTTTGCATATAAATAAAAAATATAAAAAAATAATATCAAAATATTCTTTTATATCATTTTACATTTATTATCTAGTTCAATAACTAATTTTACATACAGAGCAGCTTAGAGTTAGAAGAGTTAGCTACATTCAAGCCAACCAGAAAATATTCGAGCCAGCGCTGCTGAGAGCGGTAGCAATTAATGAATAACAATTCCATAACTTGATGATGATGTGTACGATTATTATATTGATCATATTATTGAGTGCAATAATACTAAAATTTTCACGGCAAGGAGCAAAGGAGCTAGATTAGGACCACAGGGAAAAGATTGGTATGTCTTCTAATATCACAGCAGAGACATACAAAAGTCCTTCATGGTTATGATTCGAAATGAAGTGGTTCCTTTTTCTTTCAAATTCTTATTTTAAAATTTTTTCGAAAATGCAACATGAGTTGTCCGTACAGATTGCTTGGTACGTATATTGTCCTTTACTAGTTTACCTAGTGTTTGAGATTTCGAGATCACACAAAGTGAAGATGAAATATCTAAAATGGGAATTATCCTTTTGAATTTGAATGAACGCGAAGGAGTCTAATCGTGTGTTTAGAAATACGGTACAAATGTCAGAAACCACGTCAATTTGTTAAAAGATGTAAAAACTGTACCCACTAACTTCACAGAAAATGCAAGAAACTGTATTAATATTGTATAATCAAACACGCTATAAATCCACATGGAATTCTATATGTATTCATATAGAAAATAAAAGGATAAAGGTTTACAGAGAAAAGGCAATATCAAGGTGATTTTCTTAAAAATAAAATAAAACATTCTATATACTATTGTGTATTTTAAATTTTAAATTTATCTATAGTTACTGTTTAATTAATATTCTTGTCGTCATAAAAAAATTAATATTCTTGTCTATAAATAGTAAATTTTGGTGTAAAATAAATAGACACTTGAGATTAAGAATAATAACTACAAAAATGTTGATATTCAAGATCAAAATTTACTTTTTATTTTGTTTAATTTATTTCTCTCTTTTATGAATTATTTTGTTTTTCTTTATTTTAATCAAAACTTAATATAGTCAAATCTTAAAATTACAAACTTAGAATTTAAAAGAAGATATTTTTTCTTCGTAAATTGTTGATCTGGAAATTTAATTATAATCCATTTCCGAACGTAAATACTAAATACCTAGTTACAAATTTTATAGTAGGTGAGTCTTACTAACGTCGCATGTTAAAGTTAGTAATTTAATATTTACGTGTAGTTGGCGTCTCAATAGTCGATCTTGGATTATAGCAGTCAGCACTCGGATTTTGTATTTATTTGAATTGAAAAACAATCCATTATAATCCCCCACTAAAATCTAAGGCCTGTATTAGATTGAGATTTTAAAAGATTTTTTTTAATAAAAAAGTCTTGTGCTATTTAATTAAGATTTTTTAATAATATAAATAAGTTTTGTGGTATTGAATTGGGAATATTAAGATTTTTTTAAGAGAGTAACAAAATATGATAGTATTCAATTGAGATTTTTTATGACTTACAAAAAGTCTTTTCATATTCAAAAATTTACATATTTTGATGGATTATTTTTTGAGATGGATTTTTGTGTGACTTTTCAGGAAGATGTATAAATACCACATCCATCCAACAAGTCCACCCAAACTCTTGAGACTTTCCTATACTCTCATTTATTCTTTTTCTATTGTTGTCAGACTTTTCTTTCTTCCATCACACATAATTCCTTCTGTTTTTGTTGAAGGTGGTATGAATGTTAATACATTATTTGATCATATCTTTTTTCTAATCCTACACGTCTTCTCTGCAATTAGGTAAAAGATCTTTCTATTTGCCTTTATCAACTTGTTTAGACGAATTCATTGTTTACATCACCAGAAAGACAATGTCAAAAATGCATAAAAAACCTTATGCATCACCAATGCAAATCACACACTTGCGCACTGATCCTAACATAAATTAAACGACTCTGTTTCAGCTTCCAATAAAATAGTGTGCTCTGCAACGTGGATTATATGGATTTTATTTGTTTGTTCTTCGACACTCCTTATTGTTTAGATAACAATGGCATATGCTTATAGATTGGCGTTTCTTCAATACTAAGCAAGCACTGTGTTCTATGACATTTTACGTGATTGAGGTATTAAAATGAACCTCAGACAGCAATGAAATGGTTAGGTCATAGGTAATAATTTGTTCTATGTATTAGAAAACAAATGTTTTTATTTTGACAAAATTAATAGGAAATGAAGTTAGAATCAATTAGCTATTAAAAGATTAAAAAAATTGTATTGGTTTTTGATGAATGGCATTTATACATACTTTTTAGGTGTGTATTTATGCAATGTAATCTCCTTTTTCTTTACTTAAGACTTTAATTGACCCCAGTATTTACCAAATGTAAGTAATTTTGATCAGTAGTTAAACTCATTGAATTTAAACATTTTACTATTGATCTCCTATCAATTTTAGTAAGACTTGAAGAAAAGGGATTGGAGCTATTTAGAAGGATTATTGCATACCAAAATTCGCTGAGCAAGCATGACCTTCGCTCAGCGAATACTTAAGCTCCAAAGAGTAGAGTTTTTTGAAGTCGAAGGTGTTGCTCAATGAGAGCAATTCTCGCTGAGCAAAATTTGTGCCTTGAAGACACAAATTTAAGGATTCGTTGAGCGAAGGTATACCCTCGCTCAGCGAAAGTAGACAACTCATTTAATGAGGGCGTGAATGTGACATTGGGGCAGTGGCAGAAATCATTGACAAAAGACTCTCTCTCATCCGTTTTTGGGCATCTCTTTCTCTCTCAACCCTTGGAGCATTGGATCAAGTTGGGAAGCTCTCCATGGACTTCTGATCTACTTTTTTCATCTCTTCTTGGTTGCTCCTCTACATCATGAGTAGTTAGATTTACCTTAGTTAGGGTTTGATGTAACTAAACCTACTTTTATGTATACTTCTTAAGTTATTTATTGAATGTTTATGTTTTATTCATATGTGTTTCACTTCTACTCTTAATGTTTGTTGTGGTTTGATCTCTTATAGCCTGATCTTATTGTTTGGATGTTGTTGGAAAACATATTCTTTCATAGATCTGAAGTGAGCACCTAATGAATCTGGTATCTAGGAATAGAACGAGGTTTATTAGCCATTTCTTAACCTCATTTCTTAAAGCTAGTTAAGTTAATCAAGGAATTGGTAGTTTAACTAAGTAACTTAGATCTACTCCACCAAGGGATTAGGGATTGGATAGTTTTATGGTTTATGGTAATGAACGAAGCATAGACTCAATAAATAATCTTTGTATGCATGAAAGGACGGTTTAGTGCAGTCAAATCCCAATGTTTTTATTATTTGTTGTTAATCTTTATTTCTTCATTTCAAGTGTTTGTAAAAATTCCAAAAAGAATTTTTGATTGTCTTACTCTAATATTTTTTTTATAACATCAAACTGTGTAAAAACCTAGTATTACACAAGTCCTCTTGGGAAATGATACTTATACTCACCATTGTCTACTTGTACGAATTGGTACGCTTGCCAATGGGCTAACAATTTTACTTTTCTTTATCTAAAACTTATCATTTCTTTGTTATTTTTTTCGTTGACTCTTGTAACCTTGAATATTTTCTAAAAATTCATGAGGTCCTTTCAAATATTATAATTCTTATGATATAAATCCATTAAAATCCAAACTACAAAATCTTGATTATAAAAGTTTTTTAAAAAATCTTATAATATAGTCTTTTAATATCCACAAGACTTTTTGTATGTCAAAATAGTCTCTTAAAATCCCAATCCAATACACCCCTAAATGCTATTATAAATTTTATGGTTAAATATGTTTTTAGCCCTCCAAAAATTGACCTATTTTGGTTTTAGTCCTTAGAAAAAAAAAATTCTTGAATAAAGTCCCTCAAATATTAAAAATACCTTAATTAGATCCCTGTGCTAAACTCTGCTTATCTTTTCTATTAAATGATAGTCACATCAGCTTTCAAGTAAAATATTTCATTATTTGAAGTACCTAGTGATACTTTTTAATGAAAAATCGTGCAATTACTTTTGCTTTAGGGTTAACAAATCTGTGGTTTAAAGTTAAACATGTAATAATTTTATTCAAAAAGTATGTTACTAATCTGATATGGACATAACAATAGACATGGACGGTCACATCAGCAAATTAATGGTGATTGTGATGCTAATGTAGCCATCATTTAATAGAAAAGTTAAATAGAGTTTAGTACAAGAATCTAATTAGGGTATTTTT
Organism: Spatholobus suberectus; assembly: GCA_004329165.1. Lineage (NCBI taxonomy): Eukaryota > Viridiplantae > Streptophyta > Magnoliopsida > Fabales > Fabaceae > Spatholobus > Spatholobus suberectus. The sequence continues at coordinate 33,353,050 of CM014735.1, read as the reverse complement.
AATATTTGTGAAACTTTATTCAAAGAAAAAAAAATTGATGACTAAAACCAAAATAGGTCAATTTTTGGAATACCAAAAACATATTTAATCCTAAATTTTAACTACTTCATAAAAATTAAAGAATTTAATTAATCTAGTTATTAGTATTAAATTCATCAATAATTTATATTATTTACTAAAATTTTCCTTAAAACTATTGAAATTTCTTTCTCTTAATTTCTTTTCATATAATTAATTAATACAACTCTATTTAAAACATTTTTTATAAAAAATAATTAATGCAGTAAATAATTTAAGGGGAGTCTTATAAAAAGAACCAAGATAAATTAAAAAAAAACTTATAAAAAAGACCAGAGCAAGTAATTTATATTATATTGAATTGAAGCAATGGTTTCTGGTTATTCTTTTTGTTTTAACTTTTGAGTCAGAGTATCACAACTTAGGAAATTCTTTGTGCTGTAAGAGTAATCTCCTGAGCTGGTTAAAATATAACATGTAAAAATTGAATTTGCTAAACCTTGAAAACGTGTAAGAATTTCTTTGAGTAAATTTGTCTTGAGCCTCGTTCTTACGGAATGGTGATCAAAAGTGGTCGCATAGTTTGTGTCAATAGCACTTAACAAATAATACAAAACACAGAAAAAGTCGTACACTTTTTGTGTGGGTAACACTGGGGACAAGGGGTGCTCTGGCTTTCTTTTCCAACAATAACAAATTTCTTAAAACAGTTTTAGCTTGAAATTTTAACCGCTTAATTACGGAAATTCTTTGTTTCCTAAACTACGAGATATGGTTGAGTACGATAGAAGAAACTGAAAAGCATCCACCAAAATCATGGGCACAATCATCTGCAGCAACTTTATCAAAAGCTTTACTTTTTCATTAAAAAGACCACCTCACTTGACCTAGTTCAAAAGGAAGGATTAATGCGAGGTTGCATAATTTGGATTCATTTACTTTACAATTAATAGAAATTTGTCCTGATTCCAAGCATTGTGACAGCTCAAATTGTAAAAATTAATAACATACACTAACTGGCAAATACTTCCTTCCATAAATTAACACCTAGATAATCTTGATAATTAATTAGCTAGAGGAAATGAACGACTTGGTGGTTCTAGTCATGATTGACAATTTGAAGGCTAATATTTTGATAGGCATAGCGTAACGAATTTCTTTATTCTGAGACTATCGAAACAATGTCAAGTCAAAACATTTACTTTTTTGCACTTAATCTCAAGTGTTCAAATATTCCTTCTTAGTTAAGACAAAGAAGGGAAACTGCGGACAAATACAGCCACAATAGTGGTTGAAATGTGGTTGTGGAGAGTCCAAAAAACCTTCACATGGTGGCCAACATTATAATTGTGAACTATTTTTTAAAACCTTGGTATGTATCTTTCTGAAACATACACACTAACAAAATGAAATTAGTGCTCCATATAAGCTTTGCATTGTTCATCAATCAGCTATTGATGAAAGATCTAGTTCGGTCCACAATATATAGAGGAATAAAACCCCTCCCACTTGTCCGCGTCCAACTTCAATGCCCTACGCACAAATACTACAAAATTATTCTTCAGTTTTAATAATTTGTTTTCCCCTCAACTGACATCTATCTGATTCCCTCCCTTGTAATTTGTTTAAGATCTACGTAATAGAATATTCCTTCTTTGTCAATATTCGTACAAGAAATATTTATGAATAAATCCAAGACATGGGTGAACTAGATAGAGCCCTCCTTACAGATGGCATTTGTCCATTTATATAGAATATAAACATTGTTTCATCCATCTCTCTTGTTATAAGAAATACATATCCGATTGTAAGAATAACCAGCAACTCTAGCCTCTTTTCCCACCATCTCCTTACCTGCTCCTTCTCCTAATAAGTGCTGCAGAAGAAGATCATCATGAGGCTCTTAAGGTTGAGAACAACACTACTTTTGTCCAAGTTCAAGTATTTGATTCTGGGGTTGACGCTGTTGTCGGAGCCATGGCCAAATGATGCCACAAGAAAGGAACTAGAAACCTGAGGACATTTGACCTGAGCAAATCTGCCCTCTAGGCAAGTCTGATGCTTGGCTTTTCATCTCTGCTGTTGGGTTTGCTGAGAATCAAATAAGGCATGGGTCATGTCATGAGATTATTCGCCATATCATATCTGTTTGAAATTATTATAAGTATTCTGTTTACTACCCCTCCCCCTTCCTTTCCCAGCTGGGACAATGATATGTTGTGTATCCTTCTCTGCTCTACAGCAGCTGCATTTATATTACTACTTGTATGAAAGTTTCATTACACCTCAGTTTTTTTTCTTGTGTGTGTTCAATTGGATTCTTAATTTATCGTATCGATTATGTCCAACTGGCATGGCCGGGTAAAAAAAAGAACAAAAGCACCTTACTGTTTTCTCTAAATTAATTAAAGATATTATATGCTGGATTTATCATAGCTCTGCCAATGAGAATATAATCACATGCCATGATCCTTTCTGGCTTTATATTATTGAAAGTAACAGCCACTCCCCTTATGAGATATTGCAGTGTGGGTACACATAAGGGCGAGGTGTAGTGCATAAATTGTACAACAACGATTATTAAGCTAAGTAATAAAATGACAACATGCTTCGGAGAAGAAAAAAAGAATGAATGAATTACACAAGCAGCCGGCCATGGCCTATATGTATTTTGGTTAATGATGCTCTGGTTAAATTCCAATGGCAGATTCTTGAGCTCGTACAGGTGTGTCAATTATGAATATAAAGCACGTATCATGCATCTACATCTTGTTTCAGATCTAATGAAATAATGTGATGATTCTAAGTTTAAAGGAAGTATTGGATTGTTGAGAAACTGGAAGAATTAATTCTTGTAGTGGACGAAATGTATTAAACATCTGTCTACAATTCGCAGCTGCAGGAAACGCTTTTTAGTGTTGTCAATATACAATTGATAAAGTTAGCTGCGACTAATATATTGCTGTGATAAAGGTTATTTGGCTTTTTGACGCAGTTTGAAATTTCATGTGTATGTGTCCCATTTGAATAATTTGACACTTCAAGTTACCTGATAGAACTGGTTCAGATATAAATAAAAGAGAAACAGAAATGAAATTTTATTGCAATAAAAAATCCTCAGGTTTTCAAGAGAACTGGACTCTCCACAAAGAATGATCCCACACATACCCTGTACAGGTTCTTATTCTCTATTTTATACATCCCTTGCCCCTCTAACTAACTAATGCAGTCATTTATTATCAGTTATTCTGTTACAAGCTTATTTCTCCTATTATATACTTTCCTAATAGGGGGTCGGTACCTATCAATACCCCCCCTGCAAAATCCACCTTGTCCTCAAGGTGGAATTGAGGAAAAATCTCTTGAATGACGAAAGCCAATTTCCAACTATTCTCGCAACTAGGAAGCTGCTGCCATTGTATCAAAACCTCCACTTGTCCTGCATCATTCCTCTGTGTGTTTAAAATAGCCTTAGGGTGCGCACTAAATCATGAGTGTCAGTCAATAGTTTTGGTAGTGGTTGGGGTTGCAGCTGATTCCCAATAGCCTTCTTCAATTGGGATACGTGAAATACTGGGTGGATTCTACTATTCTGTGGCAACTCAAGTTTGTAAGCTGCAGCTCCAATCTCCTGAATGACTTGGTAAGGACTATAGAAACGTGGACTGAGTTTCTCGTTTGGCTGTTTAGTTAATGATTTCATCCTATATGGTTACAGTTTTAGATAAACCCAATCACCACTCTAATATTCAACCTCCCTCCTTCGTCTATTAGCATGTACTCTCATTTGATCTTGAGCTTTAAGAAGATTACTTCGTAGTTCTTCTAGTAGTTCATCTCGTTGGTGGGCTAACTTATTTACCTCCTCAATCTTTGAAGGAATGGCAACACCTTTCAATAATACAGGGGGGTCTCTTCCAGATAGAGCCTTGAAAGGTGACATTCTGGTAGAAGCACTGTAATTGGTGTTAAACCAAAATTCAACCCAAGCTAAATGTGTTGGCCATTGCTTAGGATTTGTACCCGTGAGGCAACGTAAGTAGGCATCTAGACAGCGGTTTACCACTTCCGTCTGGCCGTCTGTTTGTGGGTGGTAAGCTGAACTAAACTTGAGGTGAGTCCCAGCTTGTCTAAATAACTCCTTCCAAAATTGACTCATGAAGATTTGGTCCTTATCTGAGACTATAGATGATGGAAAACCATGCAACCTAACCACGTCTTTCACAAACAACTAAGCCACCTCTTTCGCTGTAAACAGATGACCAAGATCCAGGAAATGGGCGAATTTAGACAACTTGTCCACCATTACCATAATGGTATCCTTTCCTTGTGCTTGAGGAAGTCCTCCAATGAAATCCATTGAAATATTAGCCCAAACCTGTGTAGGAATTGGTAGAGGCTAAATAAGGCCAGCTAGGGATAGGGCCTCATATTTATTTTGCTGACAAATTGTACAAGCAGCCATATAGTTTTTGACATCCACCTTCATCCCTTCCCAGTAGACAACTCCAGCTAAACTTTTGTAAGTCCTAAAGTATCCAGAATGCCCGGCAACAAGGGAGTCATGAAACTCCTTCAAAAGTAAAGGAATTCTGCTGGATCCCTAAGACCAATCGCCCCTGGTAGTATAATTGCCCTTTGTGTAATTCATAGCCACTGTGGTTGTCATTCCCTATAAGCAACTCTTGATATATTTTCTGAATTTTGACATCACTCTGGACTTCCTTCTCCCATTCGTCCATGTCCTATATATTTATTGTTGATATGGCAGTAATTGCGGGTCTCCTTGACAAAGCATCTGCTGCTGAATTCTCCTTACCTGGTTTGTACTGAATCTCAAAATTATATCCAATTAATTTTGTTGCCCATTTAAATTACTCTTCACACATAAGACGTTGTTCTGTTAGAAACTTAAGGCTATGTTGATCCGTCTGAATGATAAAATGACTGCCCAGTAGATAATGCCTTCATTTTTGAACTGCTAAGACCACTGCCATTAATTCTCTTTCATAGACAGATTTTTGTTGTGCCCTTTCTGACAACGTTTTGCTCCAAAAGGCCAGTGGTTTGCCTTCTTGAAGCAAGATAGCCCCCAATCCAAACCCTGAAGCATCAATCTCTATTACGAAGGGTTTGGTGAAGTCAGGTACTGCCAATATTGGCAGTGTTGTAAGAGTAGTTTTAAGATGATCAAAAGCCTTCTGTGCTTCATCATCCCAACTAAACCCCTCCTTTTTCAATAATTGAGTCAAAGGATTGGTTATTTTACCATAACCTCAAATGAACCTGCGATAATACTCTATAAGTCCTAGGAATCCATGCAACTCCTTAACATCTTTGGGTGTAGGCCACAGCTACATGGCTTCTAGTTTCTTGGGGTCAATTGCCACCCCCTCTACAAATATAATGTGGCCAAGATACTCCAGACTACGCTGTGCAAAACTGTATTTCTTCTTATTCACCTTTAATTGGTTTTGCTCTAAAACTAGCAAGACCTCCCTTAAATGATCAACATGACTATCCATATCAAGGCTATAAACCAGAATATCGTCAAAGAAAACCAACACAAATTTCCTTAAAAAAGGTTTAAGCACCTCATTCATCAAGACTTGAAATGTAGATGGGGCGTTCGTTAATCCAAATGGCATTACCAGAAATTCATAGTGACCCTCATGGGTTTGAAAAGCTATCTTTTCTACATCTTCTTCCTTCATTCAAATTTGATGATAGCCGGATCTTAAGTCCAATTTAGAAAACACCTTCGCTCCTCCCAATTCGTCTAATAATTCATCTATAATAGGAATAGGGAATTTATCTGGGGTAGTAATTTTATTGAGGGCTCTATAATCCACACAAAACCTCCAACTTCCATCTTTTTTCTTCACTAGTATTATAGGACTGGAATATGGGCTAATGCTAGGCCTTATGATCCTAGGTGCTAACATTTCTCCTAATAATTGCTCAATTTCAGATTTCTGGTAATGAGGGTACCTGTAAGGGCGGATATTCAGAATAATGGCCCCCGATTTCAACAAAATTACGTGATCATGCCTTTAGTTAGGAGGTAAGCCTTTTGGTTCTTGGAAAACTTCCCCAAGCTTGTCCAAAACTGCTTGTATCCTGGTTGGAATTACTGTCTTTAGTCCTGGCGTTCCTTCTACCATATAGCAACCCACCAAAAACCCCTGACCTTGATCCTACAATGCCCCTCTGATAGTCTTTTTAGAAGCAATAGACTTAATTAACTCAAGTTCAACCCTCAGTATCTGTTTCTTCCTTTCTATTTTGATAATGAAGGACAATTTATCAAAGTTCGCTCTAAATTCTCCCAATCTCGCCAATCATTCTAATCCCAGGACAATGTCTACTCCTCCCAATCCAAATAAGAAAAAATCTTGCTTAATAGTAAAATCTTGTACCTGAAGTATGATCCCTTCACAGATTCTACTGCTTCTAATTTTACGACCATCCCCCATTTCCACAACATATGGAGAGGTATCCTTGATCGACAATTCTAGTTTTTCCACCAACTCCTTAGAGATGAAATGGTGGGTGGCTCCACAACACCAAGACGTCTACTTTGGAGTTTCTAATTTGCCCTCACACCTTAAGAGACCTCCTAGATGTTAAGCCCACAATGCCATGCAGTGATAGTTGGGATTTGGGGCTTTCTTCCTTCTCTGGGCTTTCCTCAAATCCCTTTTCCTAATCTTCATTCAATTCCCTTAACACCATCACATTGAGCTGTTTGTTTTTGCACACATGATTTGGGCCAAACTTCTCATCACATCTGAAACATTCTCCTTTTCTCACTTTTTCCTTTATCTTTGCATCTGTCAATCTTTTGAAGCCTGATCTTTCTTTTTTGTGTGACCCCCCAGCTATTTTGGTTGCTTACGATTGCTTGGGACCCTGAACTGCTTATCTCTGTTGGTTTAGCCACCCCAGAATTCCACTCTTTAGGGGTCCTGCTATGAGAAAACCCCCTGTACGAAGTCGTTGATCTTCCTCCCAAATTTCCTTCTACCTTTGCCATAGCAAGGTTTTTCTCCTTAATTTTCCTAGCCTTGCTCAGCATCTCCGACAGATTTCGTGGTTTGTACAACTTCATCTCTGCACTAAGCTCCTCTTTCAACCTACTCAAGAACACATCCATCAAATATTCCTCATCCGACCCTTTCATAACACCTGCATATTTCTCAAATTGCTTGATAAACTCATTAATAGATTGAGTTTGCTTCAAAGAAAGTAGCAATTTGAAAGGGTTTCCCATCATCGTTGGCTGAAATCTCTGAATTAGGGCTGTATTGAATCCTTCCCAAGAAGAATTCTGATTGCACGTCTCCCATCGATGGAACCAACTGAGCGTGTCTCCTTCCAAAGCCACCATAACCGCCTGCATCTTCTCAGTTTCCGTCACTCCTCTTAGGCAAAAGTAACGTTCCACCTTACTTACTAAAGCATACGCATCATTCCCTTCAAAGATCAAAATTTCTAATTTTCGCCATTTATCTCCAGTTACCATTCCGTTCAAATTTTCGCCCACTAAATCTCCTTCCAACCCAAGCTTCCCCATTGTATTTACCCAAATCACGTTTTCGCCCAACCTGGAAATCAAACGTTCAAGCATGTCCTCCATCTTCTTCAATCTCTCATCTTGTTGAGCTTCACATCTTTCTTGCTGTGCGAATTGTTTGTCAATGCTTTCTTGGTTTCGATTCCAGCTTGCTACAGCCCTCTCCAAACTTTCGAGTCTATTTTCCATTCTCGTCGACACCATAAGATCGCCGAGAAGCAGTATCCACAACTCCGAGATCGGAGCTCTGATACCAGTTGATAGAACTAGTTCAGATATAGAAAGAAAAGAGAAATAGAAATGAAATTTTATTGTAATAAAAAATTCTCAGGTTTTCGAGAGACTTGGACTCTCCACAAAGAACGATCTCACACATACCCTATACAGGCTCTTATTCTCTATTTTATACATCCCTTGCCCCTCTAACTAACTAATGCAGTCATTTATTATCAGTTATTCTGTTACATTCTGTTACAAGCTTATTTTTCCTACTATATACTTTCCTAATAGGGGGTCGGTACCTATCATTACCACATATCAACTACGGTTAAGAGTGCACTTGGTTTCACGTTCACTTTTTGTTCAACAATCATGGCGTGCCTGAATGGTATTTTGCATCTTTAAATCAAGTCATAGAAATTGTCTTTATAATAATCATTCTTCTTATTATTATTCAAAATGTTAATTAGGCTTACAAATCAAACTAGTTCACCTGGTCAAATTTTTAACAATTATATCACTCGAGTTCATATTAAGTGGCCCTAAACGATCTATCGTAAATCTTCATCAAGGTTTATAATTGGATTTAACATTAGAATGGGCAGATCATTCCTGCCCCACTCCGAACTTATATGCATCGGCGGGAATTGATAAATTGGGCAAGTTAGTAGTATTCTTTCAGCGTAAAGCCAAATAAATGGCACAAATTAGTAGTTTTCATCTGCCACACTTTTACTTTAGGATAAGCATAATAATTCCCGTCAACTCTATCCTCAATTTGTCCATTATTCATTTTTATTTCTTAAATATGAGTTAGTCGCCATGTGTCCCACCTGGAGGAAAGTGATGCGCACCAACAAACTTAAAGGCGGTATTACTATAACCTGCCTAAATAAATAAATTTTTATTGGCTTGTGAGTCACCAAGGGCAAAAACGACAAGCCAAATATGATTAACTTTGTTTGATACTTTGATTAGATCAAGGAGAGTTCAATTATACTGAACAAAATTCAGAATCCAATACAAGAGCAGCACCGGCTTCCAATATAATCAAGGACTGTGTCTCTACCTTTTTGATATTTTCCACTCTCTGTTTTGACTTCAAGTGGCAAAAATTGATGTCCATTGTGATTTTATTTTTTTTCTGAGTAATTAATCACTTGCATTGTTATGCTTGTACCATTTTGAAATTAACAATTTCAAGAATTAGGGGTAGTTGAAAAGATACAGACTAATAATTAAATAAATTGTCTCTTCATAAGTGCTTCTTACACTATAATAGAAAAGAGATCTATGAAAAAAGTCATAACTAGATTTTCTTGTGCAAGTTCCACTATCACTCGGAACAAGTACGGCAAGTCAAGACTGCTATGAATCTAGCATAGAAGTTGGTCTTGAGTTAGGCTTTGCTTGTCGGAGTAAAAGTGTATATGCCACACAAAAAGAGGTTTATATGATGTTTCTACCCATTTTAGGGTGTAAAATGTCATTTTCCCTTGGACGTTACCTATTTTAACAAAGTTAACACAAAACACAGTAAAGATATCATTCTAGTAATTGACATCTCGCATAGAAGTGGATCCCACAACGAAGACATGGACGAAAAGAAAAGTAAACTGAAAGATACAAATCGGCTCTCTTTATTAAGAAAAAGCAAGAGATGAGAGATGAAAAGGAAGAAAATGACAAAACTTGAACTTTATATCTCTTCCTTTTTATTTTCTAAGATATGGATAATGTATAAAAAAAAAGGTTCTGGGTTGTAACCAATCTGCACCACTCCTTATTTTGTTCAACTCGATCTCTATGGGCAATTGGCATCATTCAACATTCACTAGAGAAACTGGACTTACCATTAAGGGGAAATTGATCGGATGAAATTGATACGATGAACCTGACCAAATTAATTAAATTAGTTTGGATTGATTTAGTTAATTGGTTCTTTTTACTTTAAATTTAATCCAAATCAATTATAATTGCTTCAGTTCTTGAATTTATATTTTTTAACCCAGATTAATTTGATTGATTCACTCAATTATTTTTAACTTTTAGATTAATATATTTTAGATTTTAGCACGTAATTTTTTCCTCTACTTTTGTCTGTTCTTTTTCGTTCATTTAATCTTTTTATGATCTTATCTAATATTACCAAGTGTCTTAATTTGATCATATTTATTATGTAAATTTTATATCATATTTGGAGTAAAGAAAATAATGAAATGTGTAAAGTAATAACTATAGAAAAAAAAATATTAAATAAAATAAATAATTAGTGATTAAAAAACAAAGAATATTTAACCTTACATTAATACTAAATTTTATGTAAACAACAAACTAATCTTTAATGTCGTAAGTAAATTCTACTTACAGTGTAATAGTTCAGAAGTTATAAAACCTCTAGTGAGCAAAGTCAAGCCTATGAGGACTACTCATAATCTTGAATAAAAATGAAAGTAACTACATAAGCAAAAATTTACGATTTCTAGTGTGACAATTATACAAGTGGCATTCTCTTCGTAGTCCTCACGAAAATGATGTTTTAAGATAATATATATATATATATACAAGTTTCATTAATCACATCTGTGCCTACTTTTTTACGCACAATTTTGACAGCCATTTCACATTAAGCAAACAAGCACGTCCTTTGAAAAACACGACACGTTTATCTTATTTGAGACTCAATCGTAATTTCAAAGCATCAACGTCATCTTTTAAAAGAATAATAATAATGGAATTATGAAAAGAAGGAAAGATACATTATTCTTCTTTGACAAAATTAATATTACATTTGTCACTAGAAGTCTAGAACAAAGCTACCCGTCATTAGTTGAATACAATAATAACCACCGCTAAGTCTCAACTCAACATATGAGATAAGTTAGATGAATCAAATGTTTTTGGGTTTTATCAAAAACTAAATTTCAATAGTTTTTCCTAAGATTTCCTTCGGCCTAATGTCATGCTTTCTTGCCAATTTTTGCATTAGCAGTCCAAGCTTGGATAAAATGTGAGGGTTGCGCATGGCAACCTATCCCAATCCTGTATAGATCAGTGACGCATATTTTCATGGAATAGAGGCGAATAGAAAAAATAATCTACCACAGTTTGCACCACTTCAAAAAATTCAATCAACAACAGAAGCTTGCATTGCGTGCAACATCCCTCTCTTCAAGCCCTTTCAGAAATGATCTGATAGCAAGATGTTCGGAGGAGTATGTCATGAAAGATGCTAATATTACACCCCCAACAACCATCAAACCTAACCTGTTAGAAATATAAATCAAAATTTAAGTGTAAATTCGAAGAGAAACACTTGAGAAAAATGCTGCTTTTCCTCAAAAAAAAAATACTTAGAATTATACGACAGAAATATGGTTAAATCCACTTCAAGCTGAATGCATATCAAAAAGGGAAGACTATTTTGGTGGGTTCCATTAAATTTCAATTTCATGCAGACTAGAGGTGGCACTCTATGTACTGTAAATAAGCAACAAAAAACACCAAAATACAACAGAAGATAGAAAAAGACCCCCTCCCCCTGATTCAACTATGTTGCTCTGTCCAGGAACACATACTATCTGTTTAGAATTTACTTCACTCTTTCCTCCCTTTCTCTTAATGCAAGAAAACAACAGCAAACAAAGTTATTAATGCCCCTAATTGTTTCCAAACCACCATTCTAGCTTAATGTGGTAGAAGAAGGGCTAAACTAAGATGTGAGCTAAAAATAAGCAAAGAACAACCAATGAAATGGTCAAATAACCTTACAGTTCATGATCACTCCTCCATTTCTTTGGGTGGATGAAATCACAGGTTAAAAGCCTATCAGATGCACCATGAACGTGATTACAAGTTACCACTCAAAAGACAAAAGAGGCCAACCACAGACAGTAGGTTCTTTTAAATTTGGATTTTGAAATTTAATAATTGACTATAGTGAATGATAACAAAACATACTGAGAACAAAGTGCTATTTTTAAAATTTAAACCACAAAGACAGATAATGAAATTACACCTAAAATAAATAGGAAGTCTATAACAAGATCAATCATGATGGCAGCAGTGCATATTTCAATATGATATCTTTACTAATAAATTCTAATGAAAATTACCGTAAAAACAATGCAGTGATCCCAAAAAGACAAGGCAAAGATGGAGCAGCAATGGCCAAGAAGACCATCCCTAATCCATAGAACCACGTAGCAGCATCACATGATGACATCTGACGCTGATGACCTGTTAATACAGATGAGATAAAATTAAAGATGACAATTAAAAAAAATAAGTGTTGAGGACACAGGTAAATGAAAGACAAAACCCTCCAAATAAGCTCTCCTCCAGCAGAACATACCTTTTCCAGAATCGTCATCAGAAGATCCCGGTTGAGACAACGAGGAAGGTGTTTGTGATGTCATGATCTTTCCCCGATGATAAATAAAATTGAGATAACCTCCAAATAATATAAAGAAGATTGTGAATGTCCATTCATACATCAAAAGTAAACCAGTCCATGGAGCCATTTGCCGAGGTACTATCAAGAGAGCTAATCCAAGAGACACCACTGCAGCCAAAAAACAGACACAGACAGAAATACTTCCCAAATATGCAGGCACCTTGTACTGAGCACCATTTATGAGCTGTTTAACACAACAAAGAATACTTAGTATTTTAAAAATACATAAGCATCATCAGCATGCATATCCAACCACAGGATTTGGATGCTCTAATGTGAGGCCACCACATGACCCAGTCATCTGATGAGTATGCAAGGGCCTCACATGAGAGGATCCAAATCCCTAAATAAGAAGATAAAGAAGTAAAAAATGACCTGATGAGTGGAATTGATAGTTGAGGTAGAAACGGTAGAATATGGAAGTGGCCCCCCTGATTTAATCCTGTAATAAAGGTGTCTGACATGATCACATAGTGAGTTTCTACAACAGGAACCAAAGTACACCTGATTCTGCAGAAAATACAATATTATGAGCCACATGGAAATCCTAATACTTGAAGAATAAAATAAATCTATGATAGCTGACCTTTAGAAATGAACGATAACAGCAGAACAGCACAGCACAAAATGGTAGCAGAAAAAGAAACTTCATAAGAAAATTATCTTTGGGATTTTGGCCCCCTCCAGCTCCAGGAAGGGATTCCTCCAGTTGTTCCCTTACATTCTGCAGCACAAACAAGGTAAAAGCAAATTATTTAACATACTTTTGTCACAAACTTCAACTTGGTCACATGACCACTTAAAGCATGATGGCCTTTTAAAAAATTACTGGAAGACAAACTTTTGAGATGTTGCTAAAAAAGGATAATAACTTGCACAAATACCTGCCAGACATCAACAGGTTTCACAAGCCAAGATGTCCACCAGTCCCAAGGCTTTAGAGGACCAAGTGTATAATGAATCACACGGAGTTCATTCTCATCTACCATCCACTGGACAAATCAGCACGAATAGTTATATAATTGAACTGAAACAATGTAAAGGAAATGCATATATTTGGTATGTGTGTGAGAGAATGTATGAAATATTCTCAGCAGCTAATTCAAACTAGGCAAAAAAGTACAAGAATCAGAGTTAAAACTCCTGAAATGTTCATCCACCTCCCACTATTTTAAAAATCAGCTCGAATTCTTGAAAGGCAAAGATTTCCTACAGACCACACATGCCAGTTTCTAGCAGGAAGTAAAGAAAGATGAAAATGTTAACATTGTGGAAAAATCCGAGGCTTTCCTCCTGCATCATCACCTTGACCCATCTATATAGCAAAATTAACAAGTGCTGATTCTAACTGCTATAATTGCCATCTGCCAACAGTAAAATTTGAATCCAACAGCAGCAGCACTTAAATAATTTCTTTATCATTATTAATATATTAATATGGGTCACTGCAATGCCATATCTATTAAAGAGTTGCTTCAGCCCTTACTGCAATTTCTACCATAAGCTCCTAAAACAACAAAAGAAATCCATCTCAACACAAAAGAAAATTTTCCTGCATTATAGTGTTGGCAGTTTCATCTTCGCAGTCATTCCATCAATTTACATGCAACTGTTGTAAAAGATTTATTTAATTCTTCCTTTAACCTATTCAGAAAGGCTTTAATTTTTTAATACTTCAACTAAAAAATATTTTAGTCCAACTATCACAAAGAATATCTGTTGATAAGACAGTAGGTGTTAAACTAATTGCATCATATGTATTGGAACATTAACTAAACATCAATACATGAACATGTAGGACCTTTACAAGTTAAACGTTGATCAGATACGGTAACTGGATCTAACAGGCATTCATCTGAACTCAAAACTCAAATAAGGAGGTAAAGCATACTTATGTTACAAAGGGAAGAAACAAAATGGGAGATGTATCACTGATGTATTGCCCCTAATTACTTAGAAGGAAGGAACCATCCTCTTATTTACCTATATTCCAGTACCTTGTTAGCTAGCATGTACAGACCAACATCTGCATTATAAAGTGTGGAAAGTCGCTCCATTTCAGGAACTGGTCTAGTATCCAACATTTCTGGGCTCAAATTTGGCTCAAAAAGATGTGCATTGGGAAATCCAGAGTAATATGAATTGAGAAACCCCTGATCCCCTGTGAAAGCAGGAAGACGGATGCCGATGAAGCCAATTGTTCAAACTTATCAGGTTCAAATCCACGTCAAATACAAGATGCTTTAAGCATGGAAATTCAAATGAATAAAATAATAGCTTATGATATTAGCACAAAAAAAGAAAAAGAAAAAGAAAAATCATAATACCTCCAGTGTAAGATGGCAGAGTTTTTACTTTGCTCATCATGTCATTGAAAACAGTAGCAGACGGCTGCACCACCATGACTCCCGAATTCAACCTCTCAGAATGCTTTAAATTAGCACAGAATTTTCCACATTTGAAAAGTTCTTCAATATTCTTAACCACAATAGTGTCAGCATCAAGGTAAACAACTGCACGTACATATTCACGACAGCCAATAAATCATACTACGTAAATATGAGTCATGTTAGAGTATCCTCCACAACTTCCATAACACAAGAAACAACACAAATACATAAATACTATACCTTTCTTGTAATCAGTCATGTTAAATATTTTGAGCTTTGTATAGACACCCCAAAATCTCTTTGGACGTACTTGATTAGGATTTGCCAGTAAACTAATCTTCTCAACTATCCACCCATCAGCCTACATACAAAAAGCAATCATAAACCCTACCCACCATATATGAATGAAGAGTTTTAAAATCAACAAAATCATTTATAGCTAACTACCAAAAGATAGGATTCATGCAAATAAAACATTAATATGAAATTCTCAATATAAAGTGTCAGTCTAAATTATCGTGAGCAGAAAACCTCATTCCTTGTTTGGCATCAATGCAATATGCAAACGAAAACAAAGGAAAGTGTGTACCTGGAGAAGGTTATTGGCATAATCAGAGACACCATCTGAGACCAAAACCACCATATCTTTGTTGGATCCAGTGTCCCGTATCGATTTCCCGAGAACTCGAACGCCCAACAAGAATTCATCTCCGTACAATAGAGTCACGTATGCCTCTTCCGTCCTCGCAGATCCCAATGATCGAACTGGAACCAACAAAATTGCCAACCATAACCATAATATACTTGTACACGATTTCATTCTAACTCGATTCTCCACAAAAATCCCTTCTCGCCGTAACTTCAAACCGTTGAAGGGATTTGAATTTTCTGTGCACAGTGTGGCCAATTAAGCTTTGATTCCAAGCTTACATGACATCATGCGCCATTAGAAAATTCATTTGCATCGCTAATCGTTTATTTACTTGAGTTTAAATTCTATGGATCATTATGGTGAAAAAATTTATAATATCAACCAAGTAAAAATATAAATTTATCACAATTACAATTGTGATTAAATAATTGTGCTATTTTATACTAGTACTTATTTAAAATGACGAAAATATAACCACTATTTTGTTTTCAAAATTATAAAACATTTAAATTCTTTTTGTCATTTCTTTATCTGGACAAGAAACATATAAATTGATAAGTAGACAGACACATACTATCCGTTAGAATTAAATCTGATTCACACATAGTAATAGAATAATTTTTTTTTAGAGATGACTAGTTAAATTAGAACAATCTTGTATCAGTTAATTCATGCATTCCATAATAATAGAATGTGATTATATTAGAAAAATAAATAAATAAATTTTATTAAATATAATTAGTGGATGTTAAGACTAATCATAATAATTCTTTATTTAATAAAAAATATATTTTTTTCTTCAATATGACCACATTTTGTTATTCAATATTAAGAAAGAATCTCAAAAACAAAAAATAAACAAATATTAATTTATGAACCTTTTTTTTGAAAAAAAAAAAAAAACTTCTTATGTGAAATATATTTCTTAACCAATAAGCTTCGATTTTAATTGATGTTAGCATTAATTCTCAAAAAAAAATTGGTAATTTAAATTTAATGCAATTCAATAATAGCAATTTCTTTGATTGTAAAGGAATGCAATGATTTTCAACTCTTACAGTCAAGTTGTTTGTTATATTGACCTCTTACAAAACAAAAATTAAGAAACTGAAAGGTTTAATTACCTTTTTAGTCTCTATAATTGTGCAGAATTTTCTTTTTGATCCCTATAGTTAGAAATAATATGTTTTAGTATCTATACATGCATTTTTGATATCGATTTGGTCTCTGCCATTTTAAACCGCTACAAATTAAATAAAAAATGCTAGAAGATGTCAATTTGTGGCGGTTTTACAATTTTTATTTTGTGACGATTTTATTTTACAGAGTTAAGACACACTTGACGGCAGGGACCAACTGCACAACTATAGAGACCAAAAAGGTAATTAAACCAAACTGATATTACACATGAATTTTGCGATGGAAATGAAGTGATAAATTAGTTAACAAACTTATCTCACTCTGGACCTTTAAGTATTCACATCTTAGATAGCTTCATTAAGTACGTGGCCAAGCTTGTTATCCAATAATCTCTTGAACTGCCTTTTGTTAGTGTGTATTTGGAAATCAGTTTTCCAAATTTCAATACACAAACAGAGAAGGAACTCTAAAGATGGATTGACGTTTAGTTAAACTGAACTGATTTCCAAACACACTCTTAAAGATCTAGTTTGTTCTTCCTGATTTGACACAGCCACGTCTTGAAGGAGGTCGTCGAGTATGTCATGTGCAACAATCTGTCAAGCGCTAATCATAATAAATTGAATCGAGTGCGCATTAATTATCAAACTATTACATTTATCTCTTAATCAGTAAACTTAAAATGACTTATTTCTCTAATACCTATCTCGTGAACTTGTATCAAGACAAAACTTAAATTAACTTTGCTTTTTTATATTTTTGGTATCAAATGTTTAAATTAGACAAGAAAATGTAGATATTTTTTCTAATCCAATAATATAATTTTTCATATAGGTTATTTAATTTGAGAAGGTGATGACGAAGATATAAAAATATTATTTTAAATTCTGTCCTTTATAATATATCAATTTGAGCCAATGTAGGTTGACATAATGAGTCGAATATCTAAAGTTAATTTCTCATTTTCTCTATGAATGGGGGTTTGATTCTCCTTAACGCCACTAAAATTTCACTTGGGATCTCCTGGTGCTTAGAAACTAGTTAAGTAATTATGATTAGGTAAAACTATTGTGGTCTAGGCCTGTGCAATAATTTTTTATGTGAGCCTTTATTGGCAGCCCCAGCATGTTATTAATGCCCTGCTCGGTAGTATTGGAGAGTGCTTCCTTATTCTATCACTTTTATTTATAAAAATTGTTGCATGATTGGTTTGACATTCAGTCTGATGTGTATCGTTTGTTAGATACAGTCTGTTGCAGTGAGCTACATAGTCTATTATGTATCATCTGTTAGATACAATTTGTTGCAATGAGCTGCATAGTCTGTTGTAGTGAGTCTGTTAGATACAATCTGTTGCAATGAGCTGCATAGTCTATTGTAGTGAATCTGTTAGATACAATCTGTTGCAGTGAGCTGCATAGTCTGTTGTAGTGAGTCTGTATATGTATAGGGTGGCTCGCTTGCGTCACTATATATACATCAATTAGAATAAAATAAAACACACTTTTAACTTCAGGCAATAGCTTATTTCTATCCTTCTTCACAACAAGTGGTATCAAGAGCTCCGGGTTGCGAGATTGGGAGAAGAACATGGTGATGGCAAAGATGGAAATCGAGAAGTTCATAGGATCGAATGATTTCAGTCTTTGACAAGTAAAGATGAACGCGTTGCTAGTTCATCAAGGCTTGGACACTGCGCTGTCGGTTGAAGAGATCTCGAAGGTTGATGAGAAAAGGCATGCTAATGTGTTGAGGAAAGCTCACAGCGCGATCTTGCTCAATCTTGGAGATGAAGTTCTTCGTGAGGTGGCTGAGGAGAAGTCTGCCATGAAAATATGGGAAAGGTTGGAGGCTGTGTATCTAAATAAGTCTTTGGCAAATAGGTTATACCTCAAGAAGTGTTTGTACACGCTACAGATGGAGGAAGAAATACCCTTAAAGAAGCATGCGGATGATTTTAATAAAATCATCTTGGATTTGAAGAGTATCGACGTCAAGATAGATGATGAAGATCAGGCGATCATCTTGCTGAGTTCTTTGCTGAAGAGATTTGAGCATTTTGTCGACACAATGTTGTATGGGAAGGCGTCTCTTATGATGACAAAAGTTAAGGCAATGTTGAATGTAACACCCTTATTTTTGCATATCAAATTATTTTCCTAATTATTCTATATCTATTTTTGAAGAACTAGATGGGAATCTCAAAAATTTGATCCCTACGGTTATGCTTGTATTAGTGAGTAATACTTAGTTTATATTTTTAATAATTTTTGGGAAACGAAGTCCGAAAAAGGGTAAAATGACTATTTTGCCCATAGAAGAACTAGATAATTGAGGAAATAAATAAAAAAAGTTAGAAGTGTCTAAAATTTATTTATGTACTTAGAATAATTAATAATAATTTTAGAACTTTTTCAGAAATTTATTAAGACAATTTTTGTAAAATGACGATTTTGTCCCTATTTCTCAATATTAAAGGTTGACATGAGAAAAAGATTCAATTAACATTAAAATGTAAATTTGAGCTTGGAATCATGTCATATATATTAAAATATAATTTTGAAAATTTTCTAGAAATTTTCTAAAGTTTCTGTGTAAAATGACTAAAATGTCATTAGGTGTCCTATAAGCCAGCCAGTATTGGTTTGACATCCAAAAAATGTGAGAATGGTAATTTAAGTTTATTTATAGGTGAAATATTTAATTTTAGAATTTTTATAAAAATTTTGGTATTTATTGAATTAAAATGGATTTATTATGAATTTTTTAGATTAAAAATACAAAATAAATAGATAAAATTTGAAATAAATTAATAAAAATTAAAATTTATTATTAGAAATTTATTTTTGATGAAAAAAAATGTATTTGTCCAGTTTTACATTTAAATGAATTATTTTGATATTAAAAGCTAATTTTTCAAGTTTAGGCGATTTTATCGGTACCGGTTAATTTACCGGCAGATAAAATTAACATCTAAAAGCTAGACAGCTAAGGGAGCACGTCCACAACCTAGTAATAGCTGATTCTTCACTCTAATTTTGATATGTGTCCCTAAATAAATTAAAAATAAATCAAAAATGGGATTTATGACATAATAGCTTATGTCATCAAAGTGGACACCTCACCCCCTTCTTTTCTCTATAAATAGGCATCCAAAATTCTGATTTTTCACCATTCATCTCCTCCATAATCTAGAGAGCCTTTCTCTCTAAAATCTTCTCTCTCTAGAAAATTTTCTTCTTTAGTTTTTATGTTAAAATTTTGCTAGTTTTCAACTAGTAGAATTTCTCGTCTTAGAAGTTTTGCACCAACAATTTCATCTTCTTCATCAACCACCTTAGAGGTAATTGTGGGGGAGTGAGGTTGGTTCTAAATTATTGTCACTATGCATGTTGGTAGGAAGGGTTTCCCCCTAAACTCGTTTAGGCTTAAGTTTTATTATTATTATTGTTGTTATTATATTGTTTGATGTTAAACTTTAATTTTTACTAAGTTGTTACTCTGCCCAAATTTAGATTATTAAAACATGATTACTAAATTGTTACTTTGCTCAAATTTAAATTATATTTGCTAAGCTGTTACTCTGTTCAATTTTAGAAAATTAAAATGCATTTGCGAAGCTGTTATTCTGCCGAAATTTTAGTAATTAAATTATAATTGCTATGTCGTTATTTTGCTAAAATTTTACTAAATCATTATTCTTTAAAATTATGATATTGTGCCATTTCTGCAATATAAGGCAGAAATATTGATTGTACTAGTGCTCAAATTAAATGAGACTAGGAAAACCTCTGTTTGAGAAATGACGAAGTGATAAATTAGTGAGTAATGTAAAGCAAGTGACATGTAGTGGCATGGCACCCTACTACGGAAGCTACAGTTTGGTACGCTGCGGGATGAAATGCAGGACCCATGGTTAAGTCTAGAGGGTATGGTATCAAGTGGTGAGAGTCCTAATGGCCAAGGTAGAGCTCTTGAGCTGGGACAATCACTTAACCAACTTGATAACCCTGACAACTGCTCAGTATCACTAGGATTGGTGAGAGTATACTTCTATAAATGGATATCCTAAATTGTTATTTTGTTCCTCAATGATGATGAGGATTGTGCCATGAGATGATGTTGAGAGGGGTATATGTACTCCTAGTAACTTCCCAGGTTCTATTAAGAACTATTACCCACTAATGGAAAGTATGGATCCATATCGAGTCAAGGATTGTATAACATAGAATAAACTTTAGGTTCCCCTTTTATTGTCAACTGTGTTTTATCTGTATTGTGTGGTAGAATTCCTACTATACATGTAAAAGTGATATTAGAACAAATCACCTCACTCCATTATTTTTCATTTTATGCATGATTGATCGCAGATAATGAAGACCCAACTATTGAGCAGGACCTATAGGGCTAGTCTGATAGTTTGTTATTTTATGGGATAGGGTAGACGGACACTGCTCTAAATAGGATCTTTTTTATGTACTGGGAATAAGTAGTAACTATTTTTATGTATATTTTGATCTCCATGTATTTCAGTAATTTTCTGATTATGAGATCATGATGTATAGTTTTATGATGAATACATATAGATTTTATTTTCAAATTCTGTTAAAATTTACAAATTTTCTATTATTGAAAATGGAGAAAAATTTTACTCATATTTTTAAATAAGTTTGGGTTATGTTCAATGTGAATGGGTGTCACATTGAACTCTAAGGAAATCCAAAGAAATAGTGATTCAAAGAAAGAAAAAGTTGTTGCAGGGATGCTCACACGACGTAGGTAGGAGAAGAGGGATTTCAAGCCCAAGAAATCCTCAAGATCAAAGTCTAAAGGCAAGAAAAAGAAGTGTTTCATCTGTAACAGTGAAGGGCATTGAATAGGGACTGTCCAGACAACAAAGATCAATCAAATGAGCGGAACAAACACACGGGAGATGTAGCTATGGCTCAAGATGGTTATAAAAGTGTTGAAGCCTTGACAATTGCAGATCAAGGTTCCCATAAAGAATGGATCTTGGACTCGAGATGTTCATTCCATATGAGCCCGAATAAGGATTGGCTTGAGACTTACAAGCAAATTGATGAAGGAATGGTGCTGTTAGGCAACAACAAAGCTTTTAAGGTGGTAGGAATTGGTTCTGTAAGGCTGACGATGTTTGATGGGATGGACAGGGTGCTGCAAGATGTTAGATGCGTTCCAGAACTCTAGAGGAATTTAATTTCTCTTGGAACATTGGATCAAGGTGGATATGGCTACAAGTGTGATAAAGGTAGTCTTAAGGTGTATAAAGGATCCCTGGTGATCATGAAAGGGATCAGGAATAATGGGCTATACTCTCTTGTCAGTCAAACAGTTGTTACTGGTTTTGCCAAGGCAACAGTTGCGTTTGGCGTTTCAACCAGACTCTGGCACCATAGATTGGGACGTGTTAGCCAGAGGGGGATGGAAGAATTGGCAAAGCAGGGGGTGTTTGGACAAGACAAGATTAATCCACTAGAGTTTTATGAGCATTGTGTGATGGGCAAAGCAAGAAGGTTAAAGTTCTCAACTAGTTTGCATTCTAATGGAGGAGTTCTTGACTATGTGCATTCATATTTGTGGGAGCCCTCAAGAACTGAATCTCACAGTGGAGCCAGGTATTTTTTGTCCATTATTGATGATTATTCTAGAAAGGTTTAGGTCTATTTTCTTAAGCACAAGAATGAAGTTTTCAAGAAATTTAAGGAATGGAAAGTTTTGGTAAAGACTCAAACGAGGAAAAAGGTAAAGAAATATAGGATCGATAATGGCCTTGAGTTTTGTGAGGAAGAATTCAATCAATTTTGCAAAGAAAGTGGAGTGGCTAGGCATAAAACAGTGAGAGGCACAGCATAGCAAAATGGTTTAGCGAAAAGGTTCAATAGGACCATTCTTGAACGCGTAAGGTATATGCTAAACCATGTTGGACTACCAAAGAGTTTTTGGGCAGAAGCAGTAAGCACAGCTGTTTATTGCATCAATAGGTGCCCATCCACGACCATAGAGTTCAAAACACCACAAGAAGCTTGGAGTGGCAAGAAGGCTGGTTATTCAGACTTAAAGGCTTTTAGCTACATTGCTTATGCTCAAATTAAGCAAGACAAGCTAGAACCAAGGGCCTTGAAGTGCATTTTCATTGGTTATCCCGAAGGTGTTAAAGGCTACATATTATGGTGTTTGGAGCCTAGGCACAAGAAGTGTTTCATTAGCAGGGATGTGGTGTTCAATGAACATGAAATGGCTAATTTAGTTAAGCCACAAAGCTCAGAAACTCAGGAGGAGTTAGGAAATCAAATGATTCAAATTGAGGTGGAGTCTGGGGTTACGACTGAACCTGTAGCTGCAACTCAGAAACAATAGCAAACACCGGTACAAACTGTCCAGCAAGGTAGTCAGACTAAAGATAAGTTTGTCTAGAGTTACAGCTTGGCAAGGGACAAAGAGAGAAGGACACACAAAGCACCGGAGAGGTATAAATATGCCGACCTCATTTCATTTGCTTTAACAGTTGGATCAGAGCTTGATGACCTTGGTGAACCCAAGTCTTACGGTGAAGCCATGATGAGTGGAGATAAGCATAGTTGGCTAGAAGCTATGAAGGGGGAAATGGTTTCTCTAGAGAAGAATCAAACTTGGAGTTTGGTGGACAAGCCTAAAGGACAAAAGATTGTGGGAAGCAAATGGATTTTCAAGAGGAAATAAGGTATTCCTGGTGTTGAGAAGGCACGGTTCAAGGCTAGACTGGTGGCACGTGGATTTACACAAAGGGAAGGGATAGATTTTACAGAAATCTACTTTCCTGTGGTCAAGCACAGCTCTATAAGGGTGTTACTTGCAATGGTGGCACATTTCAACATGGAACTTGAGCAAATGGATGTTAAAACGGCCTTCCTTCATAGAGAGTTAGATGAAACCATTGATAGGAAGCAACCAAACGATTTTATCAAGGAAGGAACAAAGAATCAAGTGTGTTTGTTGAAGAGATCGTTGTATAGTCTTAAATAATCACCAAGGATGTGGTATAGGCGTTTTGATGAATATATGATCAAGATTGGATTCTTAAGAAGCAAATATGACTACTGTGTGTATTTAAAGGGTCATGGAGTTGAGAAACCAATTTATCTGTTGTTATATATTGATGATATGTTGCTGGCTAGTGAAAGTATGGAAGAAATTACAAGGTTAAAGAAGCTATTAAATTCAGAATTTGAAATAAAGGATCTCGGACATGCTAGGAAGATACTTGGTATGGAGATTACAAGGAAGAGAAATAGTAAGGAGTTGTACCTATCTCAAGAAGTTTATCTCAGGAAGGTTCTAGACAGATTTAAGATGTCAGTTGCTACCCCTCTAGCTTAGCATTTCAAGTTATCTAAGGAGAAAGAGCCACAAACTGATGAAGAGCAAACTTATATGCAGAAAGTGCCTTACTCTAGCGCAGTTGGGAGTATCATGTATTCAATGGTGTGTTGTAGACTAGATTTAACCTATGCTATGAGTGTTATTAGTAGATTTATGGCAAATCCGAGTAAACAACATTGGGAGGTTGTAAAATGGGTGCTAAGATATCTTTGTGGAACTACTAGTTTGGGGTTGAAGTATGTTGGTCAAGGTGGAGTTCCAAAGATAGAAGGTTTTGTTGATTTAGATTTTGCAGGAAGTATTGATACATGGAAGTCCATAATTGGTTATGTTTTCAAAGTTTTTGGAAACACAGTTAGTTGGAAAGGTAACTTGCAAGCAATGGTAGCTTTGTCATCCATTGAAGCTAAGTATATGGCAGCTTGTGAAGCAATAAAGGAAGCTTTATGGTTAAGAGGATTAGTTTCAGAATTGCTTATGGAAGAAGAATTGGAAACTATCACAGTTCATTATGACAACCAAGGCGCAGTTTGTTTGACAAAGAATCAAGTACATCATGAGGGAATGAAGCACGTTGATGTGAAGTTTCATTTCATTAGAGATGTAGTGATGAGTGGGGCTGTGATCGTTGAGAAGAAAGCATCTGAGGAGAATGCAGCTAATATGCTTACTAAAGCATTACCTTCTGAGAAGTTCAAATTATGTTTAAAGTTGTTGAATATTATAGATATTAGATAAGAGTCTGTAATGTAGGAATATAAGACCAAGGTGGAGATTGTTGCATTATTGGTCTGATATTCAATCTAATGTGCATCGTCTGTTGAATATAGTTTGTTGCAGTGAGCTGCATAGTTTGTTATGTATCATCTGTTAGATACAATCTGTTGCAGTGAGTTGTATAGTCTGTTGTAGTGAGTCTGTTAGATACAGTCTGTTGCAGTGAGCTGCATAATCTGTTGTGGTGAGTCTGTATACGTATAGGGTGGCTCGCTTACATCACTATATATACATCAATTAGAATAAAATAAAACACACTTTTTACTTCAGGCAATAGCTTCTTTCTATCCTTCTTCACAACAAAAATAATTAAATTGATAAAATATATAATCAAATAAAAACATTTAGATAATTTCTTTAATAAACTTATTAAGAGATATAATTTTTCTATTAATTAAAGACACACACATATATATGATTTAAAGTCATATAATCACTTTAAAAAGTCATAATTTTTTTAAAAACTCATAACTTATGTTGACCATTTATGATAAGGATCACTTAAAAATATCGTGATTTTTAAAACCCTCAAATGATTTATATGTTTTAATCTTGATCATTTATGATAAGATTTAATGATCAATATTTTTTTCACTCTCAAATAAAAAAGACTTTTTCACTGAATACATCTCATATATATATATATATATATATATGGGATTTGTTAACTACACCCACTTATTTTTTAGTTGGAATACGTTAGTAAGCTACATCATTGGTGTATTTTAAGATAATTCTTAATTATAATTTGTTAACGTACTCTAACTAAAAAACAAGTTGGTATACATTAGCAAATCCATATATATATATATATATATATATATATATATATATATATATATATATATATATATATATATATATATATATATAGTCAGAATCTGTTAACATCAGGTATCAAAGTTAGTCAAATTACACATTTAATGACTTTTTGTAAAATACAAATTTAACCAATCTTACCGTTGTATTATGTGATATTATCTTCATGATCATGTATATGAAATTTCACATCATTTGGACTTTTCTAGATATGTTATCTAGCATTGTATATTTACATATATTTTAATA
Source organism: Spatholobus suberectus (assembly GCA_004329165.1). Taxonomy (NCBI): domain Eukaryota; kingdom Viridiplantae; phylum Streptophyta; class Magnoliopsida; order Fabales; family Fabaceae; genus Spatholobus; species Spatholobus suberectus. The sequence goes on along the minus strand of CM014735.1, from coordinate 33,327,374 downwards.
TCATATTGTACGTTAAAATAAAGTGATGTGATGAACTATTAAATAATTTTGAAGTGTGTGTGTGTGTATGTATGATGCACAAACGCAAACAGAGAAAGAGAGAGCTATTTTTAAGTTGAAATCATACAACTACTTGGTTATCACATTAAAATTGATGTCAAGTAATTCTTGTATAAAACGACTTAGTTGACAACACACACTAAACTTGTCGGGGAAGAGGACCTATGGTTAACTCCTAAAGAACACATCCTTGGACAAGGATGAAGAGCTTTAAGGATAACTAAGTCTTCCAAAGGCCATAAATACGATGGTTAAAAAAACAGTAATCCTTTTATAAAGTAATGTTTTGCTAGATCAACTTAGTAGATATTTAGCTTAATTTTTCTAAAATTTAAAAGTTAGTTTAAAGTTAAAAAAATAATTTTAAATTTAAGTTTAAGCTATTTCATAGTTTTTTTTTTCTTTGTTACTATATTATAAGTGTAAAATATCCACCGATTTTGTGGATGACTAATTTTCGTCGAAGAACCTGGCTGACCATCTTTAATTGGTCTCCCCTCCCAACTTTTTTTTTTCCATTCATAAGACTCGAATCTAAAACTTTACTTAAAGAATTTGAGTCCAAAGTAATGTTAGTAGCTATTTCATAGTTTTATATTTTTTAAATTAAAACGTATTAAGTAGTATATTTTTATATCTTAGAATTTAATATAAAAAATAGAAAATAAAAATTGATAAAACTGACATTTAAAAACTAGTATTTTAGCATTTGCATTATATAGGATATATATTTATTTTTATGTAATTAAAATTCATAATAAATAAATATCTTTTAATATATAAATTAGAGAAAATAAGTTATGTATCGACAGTGTAAAACAGTTTTACACTGTCATCCAATCATAACCCATCATGTATGGTAAATTTGTTAACTTTCATAATAACCACTCTAAAAGTCACACTAAAGCTTATTTTTGATTAGTTGACAGTGTAAAAGTTTTTACACTGACAGTGTACAACAATTAAACTCTACAAATTATATTATATTTAAAATTTATAATAAATAAATATCTTTAAATATATAAATTATATTAAATATTTAAATTATATTTTGAATTTACAATAAAAAATTTAAATTGTAGTATAAAGTTATTTTTAACTATTGACAATTTCTTTTAAAAATTATTAAAATTCTAGACATAGAAATAAAAAGATGGTAAATTGAAAGGGATAGATGGTTAATAAAATTAAGTATATAGATAAAGATAAAATGAGGATAGTTTAAATGGTTGAGGGAAAAAAATTGATTTGTTTTTACAATGGTAACATGTGAAATTGAAGAAAAAAAACAAGAGAGAAAATATTAAAGAGAAATACTAGTAACACTCTCTTTTAAACAGACTCCTAAAACATTGATGAAAGTCAAGTTGTGCATGCTTATTTACAATATGGGAGTGTCTCTCTTTCTTGTTCTTTCACTCTCACTCTTTATTCTTTTAATTTTATTTGATTTAGTATTTTTCTTAAGAGAAGAAAAACTCAAAGTAAATTGAACCAGATACTATCTTGTATTTCTTTGAAATTAATTCGGAAGAAATGATTTTTTGAGGTATTTTAAGATAATGTAAAACATAAATATTTTTTAAAAATAAATTAAACCAAATACGTATTTAGTTAAATATTAATTAAATTAATCTATAAATTCCTATAATTTTGAAAATGTCTAAATAAATCATTATGTTTAAAATTGAAAGAAATCCATTTACTCCACGAGCAAGCGTTAGGTATTTACTTTACTTTGTCACTTTTTAGAATACAATTTTCATAAATCTAACAGTTAAATTATGTGATTAAGCATTTAACTTTTTAATGAATTAAAATTCATAAATATGTAATTTTATAGCTGACTTATAGTCTATAACTAACATTTATTAATATTTTGAAAAGGTATATATATTATACATCATAATAAAATTAATTGATAAAGTATCAAAAATATTTTAAATTATACAAGATTTTATAAATTTGACCTAATCTCTCAAGTTAATGGTTTTATTAATAAAATTAATGATTATAAAAAATTGTTTCCGGATTAACTTGTACAAAACTTACCATAAAGAAAGTTGATCCTTTGCTTTTAAAATTTCATAGTTAAAAAAATAGTTGAATTTCTATAGTTTTAAAATAATCTAGTTGTTTCATTACTATGGACTAGCAAGATCTAAGAAGTTAATATATATAAAAATTCTCAAGTGCTTGTTCAATAATTATTTTTACAAAAAATCAACAAAATAAAAAAAAATCTTTAAGAGAAACTAAATCAACATGTAATTAAATTATTTGAAAGAAAAACAACAAAGTTTTTATGTGGTAGTAAGTAAGTTGTATTAGTAAAAATATTAAAAATTATAAAAGAAAATAAAAAATATATGTATTTATATAATTAGGTCAATATATTTAAGAAAATTTAACCGAGTCATTATGGGTTTGAAAATTTTCAACGAAAATCCTTAAATTTGGCCTATCTTTGCCCATTATAACATTCCTATCATGGTAATGATCACATCTGAAAAATTAAAAAATTTAGCAATCAAATTACAGACTTTTAAAATATATAAACTTATTTCAATATCTTCAAAAAAAATATGAAGAATTACATGTTAATTTAACCATAAATGTTTTATACGTTTAAGCCATATTTAATGATAAAGCTACTGATCTGATATATTATATAGTAACCTTTTGTCTTGACAAATTATGCCAACCCAACTAGGGCCGGCTACAAAAATGAATAATTATCAGTGAGATTAAAAAAAATAAAGATAATAAATAACTTAGAAATTTATAAAATTCTGTTTAATGTCTCTAAATTTAGGGTTAATGTGTTTTAAGTCTCTCAAAATTTGATCAAAATTAATTATAATCCCTCCATTTTAAAAACAATGGTAATATAGTGGACTTCGTTTTTGGTCAAGTCAAAATGAAATTTGACCATTATTTTAAAAATACAATAACTAAAACTATTATTTGTAAAATATAAAGACTAAAATCAAATTTGGCCAAACCTTGAGGGATCTAAAACACATATTACCCTAGGTTGTGTTTGGATGAAGAATTTTAAAATTTCAAGGAATTTGAAATACCTAAAATTTGAATTGTTTTGATTTAAATTTCCTCAATTTATTAAATGCTTTATTTGGATAAATCTATTCAAATTTTTTTAATTTTAAATTTTTAGTTTGGATATGACATTTTAATTTTTACCATATACAATATTTTAATATTAAATTTTACTAAAAATAAACATTAACCAATTTTTAAATATTTAATAATTTAAAAATAATTTTAATATTAGATAATATTTAATAATTCAAAAATACAAATATTGATATTTTTTACGTCAATATTAATAGAGAGAAGAAAGAGATGAGAAAGAATAGAGAAGAGAGAGTGAGAGAGGGAATGGGAGAGAGGAAAGAAGTGAGAGAGTAAAGAAAGAGGAAAGAAGAAAGATAGTGAAGAGAGGGAGAAGAGAGTGAGGCAATAAAGAAAGAGAGAAGAAAGAGAGAGGAGAGAGAGGGAGAAAAGAGAAAGAGAAAAGAGACATAGAGGTGAGAGAAAAAAGATAAGAAGTGAGCATAAAAAATTTTATATTCTTATTTTTTAAGTGAAATTTGAAATTTTACAATTTTAGGCAATCAAAATACTTTTGCAAATTACTAGAATTTCAGTTTTTTATTAAATTTTCTATCCAAACAAATAACATATTTCACCATAAAGCATTTTAAATTTCCTAAGAAAATAAATTACCCTCTTAAAATTTTTCAACCAAACACAAGCTTAAATTTATCTACCTTTTTTATGTACCTGTGTCATAAAAATATTGAAAAAAAAATATACTCTTAGAGCTCGTTTAGCGTAGTTGCGAGTTTTTGGATTTTGGTTTCGAAATGCAATTTTTAAAACAAAACGCGTTTGGCTAAAATAGTTTCAAAACCATCTTTTCTATATATAAATTAAAATAACTATCTTGAATAAGAACGTTTTTAGCTATTATTCTTCAATGAAAGTGTTTTTAGCTATCATTCTTCAACAAAAGTGTTTTTAGGGATTTTTTTTAACCTCTTATCTCTTTCAATCTACTATTTTCAATATCTTTTGTTCTAAAATAAATTTTAGTATTTTTAAAAAAAGTTATCAATAATTAAAAATTAACATTGTATTACAATAATTGTTTATTATAAATTTAAGTTATATAAAATAAATATTTATTCTGTGCAATATACAAGATAAAATACTATTTTTTAATACATTTCAAAACAAATTTAAGCCTTATGACAAAAACATGAAAATTGGTTTCTTGTTTCTTGTTTTGAGTTGTAAAACTATGTTACTAGTAATGTCAAGATCACGTTTACAATTATTATAAAAACTATTATTATTAATATTAAATAATTATTATTATTGTTCTGGGGGTTACCCAGACGCTTAGCCGTAAGTCGGCTTACTTACTGCCTATCTCAGCTAACATAGCCATATATATCCAAGACGATATTTCCTTGCTCATCCCGGTCCGAGTTTTTTATGCCTACCTCGGCACAACATAGAAAATGCCTAACAACAAGGAAAACATGTACTGAGGCACTCAAACATACGTTGCGATGTGGCACCCAACAATAACGATGTTTCCCTCTAAAATACTCTATATAAAGGGCTCCACACTTATCAGTACATACGCTCTCTCTCATTCCCATTTACTCATACGCCCTTACTGACTTATGCATCGGAGTCCTTGCAGGTGCCACCACTGGAGACATCTACAACCACCGTAGGAGCTCATCGGAGATCTTTCTTCGTGTTCACCACACAACATTAGCGTCATCTGTGGAAATCATTTTTTGATTCTCTTCACACTCTTAATTGTTTGAAGATCTATTTGTGATGGTTAGCACGAGAAATCATAAGTTTGTTGTAGCACCATCGCCACCGAAGCTTCCACCATAACCTAGAGATGGCGAAGCTGATTCCGTCACGCCTGATGCGATTCTTGAGGCGAACAATGTTCCGGTACCATCAGTCACTATGGTTGATCTTGCTGCATTATTGCAGCAACAAAGAAAGACCTTGAAGAAGTAGGAAAGGATCATTGCAGAACTTCGAGCTAAAAGGGAGAATAAGAAAGTCATGGAGAATAGCTATGATCACATTGAGAGGTCAGCAGCATCAGCTCTGAGGCCAAGTCATGCCGTGCAAGAGGTGCATGACACACACAAGGCTGTGGAAGTGAACGAAAATGATGAAATGATTTCGTTCAACCTTCATTTTTCTTCCAGAATTATGAATTTGCAGGTTCCAAAACAGTTACAACAATTGCCTTCTCTGGATTTATATGACAGATCTACCGATCCAAACGATCACCTCTCAGTGTTTGAATCGGCAATGTCATACAAAGGAGCCTCTGCTTCCTTGACATGCAGAGTATTCCCGCTCTCGTTGAAGAGAATGGTGTTGAAGTGGTTTTAGTCTCTGGAGTCGAGATCCATCGACTCATAAATGATATTGAGGGAGAAGTTTAGGACTACTTTTGCGACCAACAAAGCCAGACCTAAAACCGAGGCAAATCTGAAGAGGATTCGTCAAGGTGTGGATGAGCCACTAAAGGATTATATTAGCAGATTCAATCAAGAAGCAAGGGTGACTGAAAACTTACAAGATGGAGGAGTCCTGATGCTAGCAAAGGATGGGGTGAAAAGAGGTTCACCTTTCTTTATGTCAATTGCTAAAACGCCTCCGACATCAATGGAGGAGTTCCTAAAAAAGGCTGAGAAATATATTAACTATGAGAATGTGCTTGAGGCTGAGAAGGTAAAAAAGGCCAAGATTATAACACAAAAAAAGAATTCGGTATCAAAAGCCGACAAACTACTGTGTCATGAGGTCTGGGGTTTATATAAAGGAGGATCAAGGATTAAGGAGTACACGCCGTTGAATACCTCCAAGGGAAGGATCTTGAATAAGGTATTCAACATGGAATTTGTGGAAGAAGGGATAAAACCTTTAAAGCCGTTGAGAAACAGGGAAGGCGAAGATCATTCTAAGTTTTGCCGATATCATAGAGTGTCGGGGCATAACACTGATGAATGCTACCAACTGAAGGACGCCATTGAAGTATTAATAAAGAAGGGAAAACTTAGCTGCTTTGTGAAGTAAGGCAGGGATAATCGCAGTAGATTCCAACATTCCTCACTGCCGAAAAGGAAGAGAACCAAGAGCCCCACAAGAGGGAGAGATCAACGCATAGACATAGTCCTCCAAGGAGTCATTCTCCACCCCGGCCATTAAGAGCTGACGTTGAGGTTCAGGTTATACGTTGAAGGTCACTACGTTGATCGTCATCTTAGCAACCTACGAGATCTCCCACTCATTCCCCTACAAGGAGTCATGAGATCATTTATGTCATAGCAGGTGGATTTTCTAGCAAAGACCCATCAAACAATGCAAGAAAAAAACACACTAAAGAGATACTGCCAACCTCTTCCGAGATTCGCGTCGCTGGTAATCTTGTTAAGAAAAAAGCACAGCCATTAACTTTTGACGACTCTGACTGTGTTTATATTGTACTAAACCATGATGATCCCCTCATGATAAATGCTTTCATTGCAAATAAAAAGGTTCATAGGCTCTTAGTAGACATTGAAAGCTTCGTCGATGACATCTTTTTTGAGCTTTTTAAGCAGCTAAAGCTTCTAGAATCCAAGTTGATGCCATATAACGAAGATTTGATCGGATTCTTGGGACATCACATCACATCGATTAGGTATATAAAGTTACATGTGACTATTAGAAAGTCGCCTTCCACAAAGACCATGACAACTCGATTCATTGTGGTAGATGCTAAATGTAACGCCTAGTCGCTTTCAGGATCAAAGACTGTCCCCATAAACTAACACAAGACTTTTCAGCGTGCTTTGTCCTCACTCACACACTTCCTAAGAAACTTTTTAGGAGGTCACCCATCCCAAAATTGCTCCAAGTTAAGTACGCTTAACTGTGTAGTTCTTAAGTGATAAGTTATCGAAAAGTAGATGCATCTTGTTGGTATAAGTAAAACTTATTAATTCCTTTAAGCTATCCTCAACTATACAGCCCCATACCTACACAGCCTCTGGATCCCTCTCATTCTAGTGTGTATTCGGTTCATTCATGTGTCTCTCTTGTTGGAAGCCGGCTAGGAACTGCTCCTTGTTCGTGCCTTATCTCTTTTGCACTACGATCACTCCCCTCCCTCCTCAACGCTCGGGATGTTACATGCCCACTAACTTCCGCTTGGTTCGTCCTCGAACCACACTGTACTGGAAGAGAGGCCTGCTCTGATACCACTTTGTAATGCCTAACCGCCTTCAAGATCAAAGACTATCCCCACAAACCAATACAAGACTTTTTAGCGTGCTTTATCCTCACTCACACGCTTCTTAGGAAACTTCCCAAGAGGTCACCCATCCCAGAATTACTCCAAGTTAAGCACGCTTAACTGTGGAGTTCTTAAGTGATAGGTTACTAAAAAGTATATGCATCTTGTTGGTATAAGTAGAACTTATTAATTCCTTTAAGCTATCCTCAACTATATAGTCCATACCTGTACAGCCTCTGGATCCCTCTCATTCTAGTGTGTATTCGATTCATTCATATCATGTGCCCCTCTCGCTGGAAGCTTACCAAGAGCCGCTACTTATCCGTGCCTTATCTCTTTTGCACCGACAATCACTCCCCGCCCTCGTCAGCGCCCGAGATGGTATACTAAATCCTCTTACAACGCCATCTTGGGGAGACAGACATTGAATGCTTTAGGGGTCATTATCTCAGTATCACATCTGGCGATGAAATTTGTGAGCGACAACATGGAGGTAATTACTTGGCGAGGTGACCAGAAAAAAACTAGAGAATGTTATAAGGAGTCTCTTAAAGTCGGCCCTAAAGAGACAGGTCGCAGCAACCTTAGACGGTATTATAGCTGAGGCATCTCGTTAATAAAGGTTAAGTGACTCTTTTCATTTAGTGTAAAGTAATTTCTGTTTAGTATAGTGTAGGTGGCTCGAGTTGCATACTATAACTCATGGCTTTGGTACTATTTTTGTCCTATATGATTAATAAAATGAAAGTTTTTCTGGCCTAAAAAGCAAAGCATAGGTCAAAGAATATTAAAATAAGAAGAAAGTACAAGTAATGCAAGGAGGTTATCACCTCGAGTATATGGATTTGCTTCAGCCAAGGTTTGAGATGAACAAGCTAAAGTTCATCGAGATAACAAAAATAAGGCAAGAAGGTGATCACCTCAAGTACGTGGATTCGCTACAGTCGAGGTTTGGGATGAACAAGCAAAAGTTCATCGAGATAACAAAAATAAGGCAGGAAAGTTATCACCTTAAGTACGTGGATTTGCTCTAGCCAAGGTTTGAGATGAACAAGCAAAAGTTCATCGAGATAACAAGGCAAGAAGGTGATCACCTCAAATACGTGGATTCGCTACAGTCGAGGTTTGAGATGAACAAGCAAAAGTTCATCGAGATAACAAAAATAAGGCGGGAAGGTTATCACCTCAAGTACGTGGATTCGCTCCAGTCGAGGTTTAAGATGAATAAGCAAAAGTTCATTGAGATAACAAAAATAAGGCAGGAAGGTTGTCACCTTGAGTATATCGATTTATTCTAGCTAGGGTCTGAGGTAAACAAGCAAAAACTCATCGAGATAACAAAAATAAGGTAGGAAGGTTATCACCTCGAGTACGTGGATTTAATCCAGTCAGGGTCTAAGGTGAACAAGCAAGAGTTCACCAAGATAACGGATGCAATAAAGCAAAATCTGCCAAAATAACAAAGCAACAAACAAAAGCGAGAAGAAAAAAAATGAAGAAATCAAACCTAAAGTCGTGACAAGTGAAAAGAACGCAAAACTAAAATCACAAGTATTCGCAATAAGGTATGATAAAGCGATGACAAAGCATGATAAACTACTAGATGTCTACAATATGCGTGAAGGTATAAACCAAAAAGAGATAAAACAGGTCAAGCCATTTGGATACATATTATGTTCAAATTGTGCAAAAAGTACATGAATCGTTAAAGTCATTCAAAAATACAAATTGTTCAAGCTATTACAAACAAAACCGACATCTTGGCCTTTCAATGCCTGGTGTTGACAACATCAGCGTCAGCATTTCCAGCGTGAGAGGGACCAACAATGAGGGACCAACAATCCCAGCATCAAGATCATCACCTAAAACCACAACCTCATCTGAAGGAGGGATTGTCAACATCACCTACGAGGTCAATATAAAAATGTTTGCAAGTTGCCTGTCGGCATCTTGCCTTTCAGCATTTGGACCAGAATTGACCCTAACCCCCAGTTGCTCTAAGTTGGCTCCGACATCTTCATCAGTGTTTCCCCCCGAGTCGGAACCAACATTGGCAATAGTAAGGTTCGTCAGGACCATCTCACCATCAACGTTTGCATGCCAAATGCCATCTATAACCTCGCAATCTTCCCTGGCGCATTTAATATTTAAATTTCGTTGAAGGAGATAACGAAGTTGTTCCATTGTGTTTTCAAAAGAAAGTTGGACAAATTCTATCCAACATCGGTGCATTTGTTGACATTCAGCTTAGGAATATACCATGCCAGCCTTGAGCTCTTTCACCTTGGCCTCAAGCTCCTCAACCTTCATTTTTTACATTTCAACCCGAGAGGACAGGTTCAATTCCAATTCTGCAAACTTGGCGTCGGCAGCAGACAGTTTGGCTCGTAAGTCAGCTTCAACCTTTTTCAGCTGTTTCTTTTCAAATTTTTCCGTCGCCAGTTGCTCCTCCTGTTCGGCTATCCTTCTCCCAATCTCCTCTTTTGCTTGTCGCGTGCCTTCTTGTGCCTGCTTCAGTTGTGTAATCACCGTATCCTTCTTAATCAGCAAGTCAAGCGAGTTCTTATCACTGCAGGCCTCTCTCATCAAGACATATTGAGAATATCCTAAAAACATGTGACGGAACAAAGAGGCCATCCTATCTAATCCTCCTTGCATGTCCTTTATCTCGCCAAGCACCGTTGCCTCGATAACGGATGAACGACTGGCTAAAATTTGTCTGTCAGTCTTTTTGCTAGCTGTAGATGAAGAAGGGGCAACTCATTTTTTAGCTAGCGGCTACTCTTGCAATTCATCATTTGCAACCCTTTTTTCAGGGGCAGGAGCAGCATGAAGAACCTTGGCTTCCATGGTAGATCTCAACATAGGCCTAACATCGGCCTCCTAGATTACTATTCCCTTACTCGAAGGAAGGACAGGAAAAGTAGGAGTCGTGGCTTTCTCAATAACAGTGGCCTTCTACTTACCTTTAGCCCTTCTTGGCTCCTTAGGCTTCGCTGCCTTCTGTTGTTGAAGGGCCAATGCAAAATCAATCATTTTGGACTTCGCCATATTTTTTGCAAGGAGATTAGTAAACTTGATTAGCACACCAGTTAATGCACAAGACAAAAAAACAACAACAAAAATCAAATCAATAAAATTCACATGCAAATACACCAAAGTTTTGACGATACTCTGTAGGAGTAGTGCTAATAAGCCACTGACAAGGAATTCTGTCTTGCAAGTTCTTAATTATGTCCAAAAAATGATCCTGGGCCCTCAATTCATCCGAGGTTAGGTTACTTTCCTGGATTGTAAATCAGCTGGTATCTAGGCAATAGTGGCCATACGACCAGTATAAGGGAAACCTAAGCTTCACTACATTCTCTCCTGCACCTTGTACAACAAACAGAGTTTCCCAACTTTTTGCGTGAGGATGAAGGAAGAAGAATTTGTCCTTGTACTCCTTGTAATACTCCTGAAAAGGCTTCAATAACGCTCGAACCTTGGATGCTACGGAGAGAGACCGAGGAGAATTTGCTCTTGTAAGTCTAGTAGATGGGTGAAAAGTAATACAGAAACAAGTTCAAGGTACAGATGACCCCCTCCCTACTGCATAAATTTTCAAAGGCTACAATGAAAGCCCAAGATTTTGGATGGAGTTGTGACAGGGTGACATTAAGAAAATTCAAGATTGATATCTGAAAATCTATAAAAGGTAGTCTCACGTCCAAATGTTCAAAAAAAGTCAAATACATCGGAAGGAAGTCAGCATACGAATAGTCGGCCTTTGACGTCGTAACTTCGTCTAAGAGGGTCCCCATGTTCTCCTTAGGACCTTGGGAGCATATTCATCCATCGTCCCTCGGGGCTATCAAGTCCTATGCAACGGCCGTGTCATCACGAGCAAGAATCAAGCAATTTGTTAGCTCATTTAATGCTTCTTGGCCAAAATAGAATCAAGTGTCGAGTATCTCTTTGTTGACCCAATCCACATCAAGATTTGTCGCCTCAAAATAAGCCTCTGAGCAGTTTCAACATTCCTCACGGTCTTTCCCATCTCCTTGTCAAAAACACTAGAAGAATGGTCAGATTTTGTCAATTTAGATACCCGGCTTAAAGCAACCCCAATGTTCCTCCTCATCAACATAATTACTCTAGACGTACTTCGCGAACTAGATGGAATCTTCATCAAGTCGGGGAATTGTACCCAAGCCTTAGCATACTCTAGGACTTCCTCGGGGCAGTACGGCATCTCCACCGACTTTAGTTGACTTCGACACTTCTCAAGTACCTCAAGACATATCATCATTGGGCGCTCATCTCTCCTTCTTACACTCCTCATACTAAGAACCGACATGACCCCTAGCAGTTGCACGACTCTCGAAAGACCTTCGCGGGTCAGCAGACTGAGATGAGGGGAGGGCTGGAGATCTGAATAGCTAGTTAGCGGCAAAGCCCGCTGGGCGATCGCTACAACTGCCGCATACAGAAGATGGAGCGTTGCGTCTGCACGAATCCATCTTCGATGAAACAAAACAAAGAAAGAAAAAAATATGTATACACACAATGCAACACAAGGAAAAGACTCAATAAAGACGAAAGACAGGAATGAGGATATTACCTTAAGTTGAAGGTTAAACGAGTACTAGAAGATTGAAAAGGGTCGACAAAGAATACCAAAACTTTCGCCAAAGAAAGATCGCAGAGCAAACAGAAAGTTCTTGCGAAGGAGGGAAATGTAGGTAACAGTAAAAGTAAAAGTAAACAGATGAAATAACAGTATATAATCCATAGGCCCATATCCTTGTTGGGCCCAAATCCATAAAATTTAAAAAGCCAATTTAAAAATTCACATAACCGCCTAAATCTCTTAGAATTCGAAGGGTCGCAAATTTCAAGGTTCTGAATCATTGCGCATTTAATGCGCCTCAATCTTCTCAAAAATGCAGCGAAGCTGCCTGGATAAGATGAAAAGACACGGGTTGAACCACTCAACCTCAAATAACCTTAAGCTAACAATGTGTCTACCAAAACCCTACCAGCTTGGGGCAACATAATCCTGAAAGCCATTCCAAACTCTTAAGCTGACGACGCTTCTTCCAAGCATCACCAGCTTGGGGGCAACTGTTTTTGGGGTTACCCGGACACTTAGCCGTAAGTTGACTTACTTACTGCCTATCTCGGCTAACATAGCCACATATATCCCGAACAATATGGCCTTGCTCATCCCTATCCGAGTTTTATGCCTACCCCAACACGACATAGAAAACGCCTAACGACAAGAAAAAAATGTAATGAGGCACCCCAAACGCACGTTGCCACGTGACACCCAACCTTAACAGTATTTCTCTCCAAAACACTTTATATAAAAGGCTCCACACCCATCAGGTACCTACGCTCTCTCTCATTCCCACTTACTTTTATGCCCTTATTGATTTAAGCATCAAAGTCCTTGCAGGTGCCACCACCGAAGACGTCTACGACCACCGTGGGAGCTCACCGGAGATCTTTTTTCGTGTTCACCACACAACAATTATTATTATTATTATTATTATTATTATTATTATTATTATTATTAAAATTACTATTATTACTATAATTGTTCTTCTTATTATTATTCAAATTACTATTGTTATGATTAAAATTATTATTAAAACTATTATTATTATGATTAAAATTATTATTATTATTATTACTAAAATTATTATTATGAAAATAAATATTATTATTGTTGTTGTTAATATTATTATTTTTAAAATTAATTTTATTTTTTTATTACTATTGTTTATGTAATTTTTGCTTAATAAGAACTTAAAAAAATACATAATTTGTGAAAGAATTGTTGTCATCAATAAATTTTTAATGAAAAATTATAAAACAATAACTTTTTAGAACTGAAACTGAAAATTTAAAACTAAAAACTGAAAACTTGTTTGATTTTTGAAAAATTTTAAACTTAAAACTAAAAACCACCCTAAATGGGCCTTAGATGACAGTAATTGCTGAACGTGAAGAGGCTAGGCGGTTGGCGCCCTCAAATATTTGAACTAATTTCCAGTGCAATTGAAAAGAAAGGGAAAAAAAAATTGACCCTTGAATCATTCTTGCTGGTACCTAAAAATTTCAATGTAAACCAACCAATATTTATATGATTTTTTGACATTTTAACTTTTATTATCATCTTACATATATTTTTTTTTATCACATTACTCATTATATTTTTTTTTCTTCTTTTTCTTAAGCTGTTTAGATTGTAACAAAAAAATGTATATATCTATATATCACTTCGTCCCAACCCATTTTTTTTATGAATAAAATTAATGCAGTTGATTAGGTTATTTTTAACTAATGAGATTTGTTGGGCTTTTGTTTCTTTTTTTTTTTTTTTTCAAAAAACAATATTGGGCTATTTTATTACGTATTTTTAACGAGTCTTTCACCGCTTATAAATTGGTTTTCGGAGAATAGAAAAGTGAAATGTCAATTTTAATAATCATACGTGTATGTAATGAATTATAATTAAATACAAAATTTCTAATTATGTAAATGAAAAATACTTTATTAAAAAAAAAAATTATTTCAATTTTTTTTTTTTTCTAAAGATCACATGTATCTTTTACTAGAGATAATCTTGTTCGAGTTAGGTAAGACCACTATGGGCGACAATTATTTTAATTATTTTTATAACTTCAAATAAATACAATCTCTGATTATCTGTTGAAGGACTTTTTTTATTAAAAAAAATTGACACCCAAAATTTGATTATTTGAAGAAATGTTAAATCAAAGAAGGAGCGCTTGAGAAAATCGCAAAGAGCGCATTTTGGCTCCTCTCACACTTGAAGAATTAATGCCAAAGATTGTTTTATGATATATTAAACTATAACTATTTGGCTTTCCAAAATATAAAGAATGAAATAGTTTTGAATGGAAACAATAATGAATTTTCAAGTCATCGAAGATCTGCTGGCGAGGGTGACCTTTCTTCCCCGTTGAAGAACTACAAACTCTATATTATAAACCAAAATATTTATAGCTTAACAATATAATAAAAACATATATAATGTGATCATTAAAAAAATATTATATACTAATGACAAAAGAATGTTAGATATTAAGAGTATGTTTGATACGGTAAATAAATTAGCTTTTAACTTATTTAATTAACTTAAATGTTTGTTTAACAAAAGATAGAATTGTTTAGTAAAAGAATATATATTTCACTACTTGTAACATTTTTTAAAATGTTATTATGTAGTGATTAAGCTTAAGGTCTAGATTTGATAAACTTTTTAATAAGTACTTATAAGCGAGAGAAAAAATAAAAGGCAAAATTAATTAATTTTTTTATAAGTTAAAATCAATTCATGCACATTAGTTTTTGGAGAAATTAGGTGAAAGAACTTCTATAAAAGTTAAAGTACATAAATTGATTTTAACTTATAGGAGAAATTTAATCTATTAATTACTTTTTTCTTCTATGAATATTTATTGATAAGTTTATCCAAACAAAACTTAATTGTAAGCTCATAACTTAATCATTTTATTCATTTTTTTATCTTGATTATCTTATTAAAATTTTTCCTTTACCCTTTTTATTTAAAATCATTAACCACTTTCTCCCTCTCTCACACTCTCATTAAATAACATTTCTTTTTAATATAAAACCATCAAAATTACAATATAAATCTATTTATATTATCTCATTTCATTTAATAACAATATTTGAAATAAATTAAAATATAAAAATGATAATTATTTAAAAATATATATAGTTACCAAATTTTATGTTATGGCCATGTTATTAATTATGTCCTTTTATTTAGTTCAACAGCTAATTTTGTCAAATATTTTTAATTCAATTAACTAGTTTATTGGCTTTCAATTTTCAGTTTACAACTAGCTTATTACCTAAGTTTGTCAAACACACGTCAAGTATTTTCATTGGTATACATTTAATTGATAGAAAACAAATTATTAATACATACATTTATGATGCATTATGTCAATAGTGCGACATTTGGTTTATATCTATCTTTATATTAGCTGAACATTTTGTTAATATAATATATCATATTATTATTATAGACTCAATATTTGTATACCATCAATTTAACTTTAATCAAATAAAAATTATATCAATAAAACGAATATATAATGCCTAATCATTAGTATGTATATGGCTTTTTTTATAGTGGTCTGCACAAGTTTGTGGAGAATCAACTCTTCATAGATTACATTCATCAATATTTTTTTTTATTATGTTTGTTCATAACCGAATGTATTGAATCAACATCTCATGACAATAATTAATGCTTATGAAAGTTATTCATGCTTATGAAAGTTTTTAATGTGTTTAAATATGACATACTCCTGCATAGATTTTTTTTAATTGAGTGCCATTAATGAATATACATATGTTGATTCATTAATAAAAACTTGATCTGACGGCAGCTCATTAAAACTGTTGTATATACTATTAATTGATGATCTTCTCATAAGATATATATGATTACAAAACTATAATAAATCATATTATTATTGATGCAATTAATATAGCAAGTAATTGGTGCCTGCTCTACCCAACTGAAATTATATTGATTAATGCATAAATTATCATGCTTACACAATAATACAAAAAGTAATTAAATTTTAGTGTTCTTTAGATTGATATCTGTTGCTTTTTGTTTATAAGAGTAGAGAGAAAAGTAACGTGCGGGGAGGAAGCTTATTAATATTTTTATTAAAAAAGGCTCTATATAGAGAGCACAAACTATATCAGATACATCCCCTGATTTTTTGGCATAATAACAGCATCATTTCAAATTCAAAAAACAGAATAATAACTCCTAAATTCTGAAATGTTAACAGTAGAAAACAAACTCCTAAAAATTAGGAAAAACATCCCACGTTGCAGTAGCTCTTATAGGCACACTTTCAACAAATCTCCTCCTTGCCTTAATAGCTGCAGACTCCTAGTTTGGTTCTCAAAGCTTCAAATCTGGCTTTTGGAAGAGCTTTTGTTAAAACATCTGCACTTTGTTCTTCAGTTCTGCAATAAAGTAGCTTGACTTCTCCTTCTCTTTGCACATCTCTTAAGAAAAACAATTTTATCTTAAAATGCTTAGTCTTGCAATGAAAAACAGGATTGTTTGAAATAGAAATAGCAGCTTGATTATCAACAAAAATTTGAGTTGGCTCATTTTGCTCCATATGTAGATCAGCAAGTATACGCCTAAGCCATATAGCTTGATTCACAGCTGCAGTGGCTGCCACATATTCTGCCTCAGCTGTGCTTTGAGCCACAATGTCTTGCTTCTTTGAACACCATGAGAACACACTTGAACCAAAGCTAAAACAGTAACCTGTTGTACTTTTCATGTCATCAACTGAACCACCCCAATCACTGTCAGAATATCCATGAAACTGAAAATTTTGAGAATGAGTATACTTGATACCATAGTTTATAGTACCTTTAACATATCTCACAATCCGTTTGGCAGCTTGAAAATGCACTTCACTGGCACAATGCATAAATCTTGAAAGCATGCTTACTGCAAACATAATATCAGGTCTGGTTGCAGTAAGATACATTAGGTAACCAATTAAGCTTCTATAGTGGTGCTCATCTACCTTATTAGCTCCATCATCTTTGCTAAATTTTTCCTTCTGATTCATTGGGGTGGTAGTACTTTTGCAATCCTCCATGCAGAACTTTTTGAGTATCTCCTTTTCGTACTTCTTTTGGCATATAAAGACTCCATCATGATCTTGTTTTACTT
The DNA here is from genome assembly GCA_004329165.1 of Spatholobus suberectus. Lineage (NCBI taxonomy): Eukaryota > Viridiplantae > Streptophyta > Magnoliopsida > Fabales > Fabaceae > Spatholobus > Spatholobus suberectus. The sequence continues at coordinate 33,310,200 of CM014735.1, read as the reverse complement.
CCATTCCCAGAAAAAAGGACATCAAACCAAGATCTGTCATTTCAAATACTTGGAGGATTTCAGCTTTGAACTCTATTATAAGTTGTTCATCAGTGCCTGTCACAAGTAAGTCATCAACATAGATAGAAACTATGATTAAATCAGTGCCTACCAGTTTCACATATAATGTAGCTTCGCTTGGACTTTTAACAAATCCAAGGTGTTGAAGATAATCATCAATTCTTCCATACCAGGCCCTTGGGGCCTGTTTAAGACCATACAAGGCCTTCCTTAGCTTGTAAACCTTCTCCTCTTGTCCTTTGACTTGAAATCCCTCTGGCTGCTCCACAAGTATCTCTTCCTGTAAATAACCATTTAAGAAGGCAAATTTTACATCTAAATGGTAAACCTTCCATCCTTTGTGCGCAGTCAAAGCAAGCAGCATTCTGATTGTATCAAGGCGTGCAACTGGGGCAAATGTTTCTGAAAAATCTACCCCGAACACTTGAGCATATCCTTTCACTACTAATCTGGCCTTGTATTTATTTATAGAACCATCTACATTAAGTTTGGTTCTATAAACCCATTTGACTCCTATGGGTTGTTTGTGTTGCGGTCTGTCCACCAACTCCCACGTGTCATTTTTTTCAATCATTCTAAGCTCTTCCTCCATAGCTTTAATCCATTTGTCATCCTTCGCAGCTTCTTTGAACTCTGCAGGTTCTAGGACAGCAACATTGCTTCTTTCATAAATTTCAGCTAAGGGCCTTGTACCTCTTATTGGAACATCATCAATATCATCATCAACCTATTAAGGAATTTCTAATAGATCTTTCTTTATTGATTCCTCCCAGCTCCATTGTTTGTCCTCCATGAATTTGACATCTATGCTTATAAGAATTCTTCCATTTTGTGGTTGAAAAATTCTATAAGCTTTGGAAGTGCTGCTATATCCAATGAAAACTCCAGGTTCTGCCTTTTTATCAAGCTTGTCCCTTTTAACCTGCGGAACATAAGAGAAACAAACACAACCAAAGATTTTTAGATTTTGTAAATCTGGTTTGTACCCAAACCAGGCTTCAAATGGGGTTTTTCTGTCTAAAACTCTGGTTGGCAGCCTATTTAGCAAAAATACTGCAGTGTTTGCAGCCTCTGCCCACAACTTCTTTGGCAACTCCTTTTCATGCAACATGCACCTTGTCATCTCCATGATACTTCTATTTTTTCTCTCACTTACACCATTCTGTTGTGGGGTGTAGGGTACAGTGAGTTGGTGCTCGATGCCAGCTTCTTCACAAAATTTGTCAAAGGTGTTGTTTACATATTCTTTCCCATTATCTGATCTTATTGTACGTAACCTGCAACCACTTTGATTCTCCACCAATGCTTTATATTTCTAGAAAATATTAGCAACCTCAGTCTTGGATTTAAAGAAGTAAATCCAACAAAATCTGGTATAATCATCAATATATGTAATATAGTATTTATTACCATTTAAGGATGATACTCTTTGAGGTCCTCCAACATCTGTGTGTACCAGATGCAGCTTGTGTGTTGCCCTCCATGTTGTTTGAGGAAATGGTCTTCTAATTTGCTTGCCATATTGACAAGCCACGCAATCAGCCATCTTGTCTTCAAGCAATGTCACACCTTTCACCAAGGCATGTTTCTGCACGTATAGAAGTCCAGCAAGGTGAAAATGTCCGAGTCTCTTGTGCCACAGTTCAGCATTGTTGGTCATGCTTGAAAAAGCTATTTGTTCCTCCTCCATCAAATTTAGAGCATAGCTTTTAGCTCTCATTTTCACCCTGAATACGTCTTTGCCTTTTGCATCTTTGATCAAACACCAATTGTGTTCAAATATGACTTTGAAGCCTTTTTCAACAAGCTGTGCAACACTAAGCAAATTTTGATCAATGTCAAGTACATATAAGACATTAGAGATATATTTCAAACCTATTAAGCTTTCTATAGCAATGGTCCCTTTTCCCTTGACTGAGATGAAATCACCATTTCCAATTTTCACTTTAGAAACGATGGTTTTGTCAAGCTCTTTAAAAAGCTTCTGGTCGTTGGTCATATGGTTTGTGCATCCGCTGTCTATTAACCATGAATCACTGGAACTGTTGCTTGTAGCAAAGCATGTTGCAACAAAGAGTTGCTTATCTTCTTGTTGCTCTATAGTCACCTTTGCCTCCTCTGGTTTAGACTTGTAGATTCGTTCTACATGTCCCATCTGGCCACATTTACTGCACTTGACATCTGGCCTCCACCAGCATTTTCTTTAAGGATGGTTTGTCTTTTTGCAATGTGGACAAGGAGGAAAAGTTTCATCTTGCTGCTTGGTGGAGCATTCAGCTTTTTTATTCCTCCATCTGTTGTTCTTCTTGTCTTTACCACCTCTTGAATTTTGTGCTTTTATACTAAAAGCACCTTGTACTGCCTCCTCTTGTCTCATCATTCTTCTTTGCTCCTATGCCTGTAGAGCATTTATCAATTCTCCCAAGGTGATGTTTGACAAGTCTTTGGACTCCTCCAATGCTGATATCTTGGATTCATATTTTTCAGGAATAGTGACAAGAATTTTTTGCATAATTCTTTCGTCAAGAAAGTCTTTACCGAGAAGTCGCACTTTATTTGCTATGCTTAACAACCTGTCAGCATAGCCTTTGATAGTTTCTATCTCCTTCATGCTCTGCATCTCAAATTCTCTGACCAAGTTGAGAACTTGCATGCCTTTGGTTCTTTCACAACCTTGATATTCTGATTTGAGATAATCCCAAATGTCTTTGGCAGACTTCAAGTTCATAATTCTTGTGAATATTATTTTTGACACAGCAGAAAAAAGGCAATTTTTAGCTTTAGCCTTTTTTTTTCTTTCTCTCTTTGTGATTCTTCATCTGAGCCACAGTAGGATTTGCAGGTAACTCAAACACTTCATAATCGTCTTCTACTGCCTCCCAAAGATCCAATGCTTCAAGATGAGTAGTCATCCTTGTAGCCCATAACTCGTACTCCTCACCATCAAAAATTGGTGGTGGACCGGGTGTGTATGATGTATCTCCCTCCATTATGGTTTCTTTCAATTCACAGATCCCTCAAAGTTAAGGGCTCTGATACCAATTTGTTGCTTTTTGTTTATAAGAGCAGAGAGAAAAGTAACGTGCAGGGAGGAAGCTTATTAATATTTTTATTAAAAAAGGCTCCATATAGAGAGCACAAACTGTATCAGATACATCCCCTGATTTTTTGGCATAATAACAGCATCATTTCAAATTCAAAAAACAGAATAATAACTCCTAAATTCTGAAATGTTAACAGCAGAAAACAAACTCCTAAAAATTAGGAAAAACATCCCACGTTGCAGCAGCTCTTATAGGCACACTTTCAACAATATCATATATTATCAATAAATAAAAAATATCGTTAAAACAAAATACATATATGTCTGCTTGGAATTGGGGTTAGATGAGATTCACCAAAGATTCTCTCTCCAACTATATTGGAAAGTTCACATTTACAGGATATTGCCAAGAATTCTGTGGCAATAGTTACACCAGCACTATGTCAAGCCGCACAAAGACACTAAAAAAATAGGAAATCTATTTACTCGCTTCAATTCCTTGTGTATAAATAGACCTTATATTCAATTTGTGAACTTCCTCTCCTCCTTCTTATTCTTTTTTCTTCCTTTTTTTTTTTCTCCTACCCCCGGTTATATTTACTTAGAACGTTGTTAGATTATAGTTTCTCAAAGTATGAATAAGAAGGAGTGCATGTGGCTTTTGAGGTACGACGAGATTGATTAGAGACATGTTTTAGAGACGCTCAAAGGGGAATTGGCATATATCCACCGTTAATACTTGTACGTCTTTCGCTGAAGCTTGCCATCTGCGGCCATAACTACTGAAATGCATGAGGCAATTTAAGTGAAATGACCAAGTCTACATACGGCAAGTCTGGTTCTTGGCTCTTCTTATTAATTAGTTTTCATGTTCATTTGGCTTAACATATATGACAAAGTGACAATATGTAGAACTATCATTTGGATTTGATACCAAAGTTTGTAAGAACTACATATATATTTGTTTTCAGGCCTCTTGGTGTTGGCTAGTTTTTATGTATTTGTTGGGCCAATTTGGTTTCATTTATCTAATTGTTTTCTAGCAATAACTTTCATTCATCTACTTAATTTCATTAATTGCATCTTCCGTAGAAATGCTTTCAACATCCTACTACATGTGAAGTAAGAGAATAAACAAGCCACGAAAAGAAAAGAGGAAGAAAAACAAAAGTGAATCAAATTCAGAAAGAGATAAGTTATGGTGACAAAGAGGAGATAATGACCAGCTCTATATAATCTTCATTCCTACTCGGAATACTTGTCTATATATGCGCCAATTGATCTCGGACACAGTGAATTGGATCTTTGTCACAATAGAATGAGCTATTACACAAAAGTAAGTTTACAACAAAATGATATGCGAAAAAGCACCATCTATTTTTTTTTTCTTGGTACATCACCGTCCGTTTATTAATATTAACCCCACCAACTTTTCCCTTCTCTCCTGATGTTGGCATGTCATCAAATGTGAAGTTTCATTGTATACCTTTTCTGTGTACAAAAATAGAATGGAGCACACCTCATGCATGAGATAGTCTGGCCAACATTGCTTTTACCTACCTTGTCCATCAATTCTAACTTCAGATATAATCTTGTATTGTATATATCCCTATCCAAAGCTAGGATTTTAAAATCATATCAATAACGTCTGTCACCTTGTTTACCAATATGGATAAGTTCGCCTCGATCTTTTTAAATTTTTGTGCCATGTCTTTAATTAATTTAACAACTGAAATCATATTCCCAACATGTCATTGGTGTCATATCCCATAAGATTGAGAGTGTTATCTTTCCTATCACTCCATTGTCTAGTGAGAGGGATTATATATTGGCATAAATGAATTGTATTAATTAGAAGTCCCACATTAATATGGGACTATTTAGAAGCTTCATCTTAATTCACATTTAGTCATTTTGGTTTTTAGCTGGAATATATACTAGGTTTCTAACAGAGTTCCTTATTTTAATTTCTTTTGTTCAAAAAATAGTTACTTACATTCCAAGCTAACTTTTAAGTTCTCCCAATTCTTTAAATCATGTAAATTAACTAAAAAGTAATGATTTTAGTGTAAACACAGTTGCGGAATGAGTATAATACGTTACCTTCTTTTTTTTTTTACTGAAAGACGTAATTTCTTAAGACATAAATCTTCACTAAACTTTGGTGTGGATGCGACGAAGGAAGCAAAATTTTGAATAAGTTCTACCCTTAGCAATATCCGCTCCAAATTGATCTTGTCTTTGGTCTACTGTTCAAGGACTGCGGTTTATGATTTTCTTCTACATATTACGGTAAGTTTACTAATTCCAAAGTTTTCGTCCTTTCCGTTCACAACATACTTGGAAGATCTACATGGGAACTGCTATCTATATATTGCGAAACCAAGTTATACATATGAATAAAGTTATTTCTACAACAAATTTTACAAGAGAGAAAAATATGTAATGTAATAAATGATATAATAAAAAAAGATAAAAAAAAAACATATGGTTGTATAAATTGTTGTTTGAGATATATGAATAATACAATTCTATATATACATAGTTCCATTTATGGGTGACAAAACGAGTATAGTCTAACAGACTAACTTGTTTAACCCACTTTTTTCAAACGGATTAGGTTGGGAGTATTACTATTTAACCCACTAGCATGTTTAGCTTGTCTTGTTTTTGTTGGCCAAAAATAGGCTTGCAACGGGAATGAGACAAAACGAGTCAGTTGTTAGGCCAAATATTTTTAGTTTTAAAGCTAGGTATAATACTAATAATAATAATGTAGGATTTTGAGTTTCTATTTCATTTTGATAGGAACGTGGCATTGTGTTTAATGCTTAGGACCCAATATTTTAAGTTAGAACATGATTAATGAAGGTAAATGTGTCTTAAACAATTTTTTACACTATTGTTGTTAGTATTGGAAACAAAACAGTTAGAGAAGTTAGATAAAATAATACAATTAAAAATTATCAATTGGACTAGTGAAAGGGATAGTAATTAGTAAGAGTTATTTTCTTTAATAATGTTTTTAGTTTTTATTATTTTTTATTTTTTATTTTTTGCGGGCCCTCCCATCAACCCACTTATAAACGCGGCAACGTACATTTTTCAATCCATATATGTTGAGCAAACTTGCTCGCCCCAATTCGTTTTTGGCAATGTGAGCCAAAATGGGTCAAGCTAGTCGTTTTTCCATCCCTAGTCCCATCATAACTACCCTCAAAAGTTATTTTTTGTGATGATTATTATATCTCTTATGGACAATATAATTGATTATTTAAACATTTACCAACAATTAAATTATGGTTATCTATGGTAGGTAAAAGTATTCCCGATAATTATAGCAAGTGTTAATAAAAACTATTTTATTGGCAAGAAAAACTAAGTATTTTTAGCTTTTACTTATTATAAATTATTTTACCGGTTAATGTTCATTTACCACAAAAATTAGTCTAGGTTAAGTTTTAAATAAAATAAGCTATGCACTGACAGTGCAAAATATTTTTATACTGTTATCCAACCACAAGTTATCATGTATAATAAATTTGTTGACTTTTACAATAATTACCTTAAAAGTCATACCAATAATGATTTTTGATTGATCGATATAGTGTAAAAATTTTACACTGACAATGCATAATCATTAAACTCTAAGTTTTATTGATCATTAACTTATTGTTACTATATAAATGTCACTAAATGTAAATTTAGTTATAGTTCATGAAAATTCTATCTAGTGAGCCATCTATCCAATAAGCATAAACTTGAACCTAAGCAACATAGTATTTAGTCCATTTTTTTAAAATTTATTTATTTTTCTAAAAAATAGAATCTCTTCTAATTATTTTTTATATTTTTTTAAACCTTTTGCTTATTAAAAACAATTTTATTTCAAGAAGTTCTCTTTTGGGTTTATAGAGTTTTTTTAGTTTTTTTTTTTTTACGTTTGAGAACACAACTCCTAAGGAATCATAAAGGTAGAGAGAGACTCAAGAAACCTTAGTGAACCTTGCTATAGGTGACCTAGACATGATAGTAGGAGTATCACACTTATTTATGTTGTGTGTCCTCTAATGATTCTTATAATCATTTCCTATTGTGTGTGAGAGGGTGGTGTGTATTGCACTTCTACGTACGTATGTGTAGTGGTGTTTATCACACCTTACTCGTGTGTCAAAAGACTCTAGAATCCCCTAGTTGGGCCTAGGTCCTTTGGGTTTGTGGGCTTTTTAGCAATCCACTTAAACAGCCCAAGACATAATAGACAAGTCTCTCTTGACCATTCTTAAGAGCTCAACTATTCCCAAGGACTTAGTCTTTATTTTGTGTGTCTCAGTCGACCTAACTAGTCAAACAATCTACAACCACTTAAACACTCAGCTTAAAAGGCATGGACTCTTGTTATGATTGGCCTACCTGACTAGACGATCCAATTTTTATTCAACTTTTTTTTTTAAAGAGAAGAAAACTCTAAAAAGAACCTGAGACTAAATGCTACGTGAGTTGAGTTCAATTTAAAGTTACCTAGAAATTTGACTTCTTTTTAAAGTTTATATTTAAATAAATTTAATTTTCTTAATGTGTGTATCGTGCCAAGAAATTTCAATTATCTAAATAAGCCGTTTAAAAGGGGAGGTATGTTTGAAAGAACATTTAAATATATCTTCTGTTAAAAAATATGGAGGAGATCAAAAGTTATGCTATATAGATATTGATATTTGTATACTTACAGTCTTACACCCAAGCATAGAGATTTATTCAGTTTTGCGTACGGTATAGCATATGATCTCGATGCGGAAATAAATATTGAATAGCATGAATGCTATACAAACATTCAAGAATTAATTCTTGAACGTGATGAACATATACAATATGAATAACATATGCAGTGATAATGTAAAGATATTTTACAGTATCATCTAATCACAAACTCTCATATATAATATATGATATATATAAAATTTATTATGTTTTATAATAATTACCTTAAAAATCATAACAAAAATAATTTTTAATTAGTTCACATTGTAAAAAATTTTACACAATGCATACTAATTACTAATTAAACACATACAATATTATTAGAATTTAATTTATATACGTTTTGTAAAAAAAAATTTACACAAACATTCCATAAGAATTCATTCTATCGCCACATTATATGTAAAAAGTTAGAGATACTCTTTTGAATACACTTTTTTTTATTAACTAAAATTTATTAGAAATTACAAAATTTTATGGGTCACACTTTTTGTTTAATGAGTCTTACTCATAATTCTCTAGTTTTCTATGAATTTTAACTAACAATATAATAAAGTGTGTTAAAGAATGTGTTATTGGCACTTCTCAAAAAGTTTTTTCTCTCACAATGTATATAAATGAAATTCATATTATTAAAACATTATTATGAATAGATTAATTTAATAGCTTCACTCAATTTTTTCACACTAATGATTATGTAATAACATTCGAATTCAATCACGTTTATATTCCTTTTCTGATTATGTTGTTCTCAAAAATAGCAAAAAATATTAAAATTTTCGCCATAATTATGAAAATATATTGTACGGTATAGAAGAGTAGCCAAAATTTCGAGTTGGCTGCCCATACATTCTTATTCTGCGGTAGGGATATGATTAATGGCGGTGGTGGGCCTAAGTCTTCGTTGTGGAGCCATGTGGGGAACCCAAGCTTTCACCCTTTCGTGGATTCCAAAATGGGCAGAAAATAATGGCGTATGACATAGTTGTAAGCATTAAGCAGCTTCCTTTTCTTTTGGTGAAATCACTTCCAATAATGAGGAACCAAGTACTATTTCTCTTCCCCTCAGGAACTTGTCCATTTCACATGGCTTCCAGCCCTTCCCCTCTCATTGTTTATGGGTCCAATTATTAATCGTTGATTGGAAAAACAGAATGTATAATACATTAATGTTATCTCCTTTCATGTTATACCTTCATAAATTTTATACAATATATCTATAATAATTAGCATAGAGCCAGATGTGCCCATGTGGTGGCCATAGAATGGGACACAATTGCTTTATGACAGGGAATGGGGTTTGGTAGGTGCAGACAATGATTGTCACATAACACATTCCCTAATAAAATACACATCTCGCTCTTCTTGTTACACATACTCGAGAAGAGAAAGTTCCAAACTGTCTGTTGTTTCCGCGGTGGATTTACATATTATACGTGGTATTATTATCAGTGAAATTAACTGAATATTAACTTGTTTTAGATAAATAACTACTTTAATTCATAAGTGATTAATGATACAATTTCGCAATAATAAAGCAAAAAATTCTTAATTACATGCATTTCTATTATGTTTTACCACTTATGCTAAGTGGTAAAAATATACTAAAATTCAACTCCTTTTACTTAATAAAGCCCATGATACAACATTTGCTTATATCTAAAGTGGTATTGTACCATTAGCTATATTTTTCAATTCATCTATGCATATAACTTCAGTCAATGCATAAGATTTTTTTGTTATAATTAGATAAGGTAAAAAAGAATCTATATCCATACCCATCTTATCTTACCTCAAATTTGATATGAAAAACTCAATTTCACTAAATAGGTAAAGAGGTGAGGCAAGTTCGAGACATAGATGCCCTCTTCCATCATGATAATAATTAATTTATTGCAATAATTGAATTATAAAATTAAACATAAATATTTTTGTCTTAAATTTCTTTCTTGATCTTAAAGTTGATTTTTATGCATTATTTAGTTCAAAATGAAATTGACATATAATTTATTTAAGCAAAAATATGAAATTGTACAAAACAAAATAAAAAGAGTGGGCGAGGGCGGATTCAATATAAAAGGTTTAAAGAGGTGAGAGTGAGATCAGGGTTGGGAAAGGCAAAACCTACCTCACTTCCCTGTGCTGCCACCCCTGAATAAAATATTCATTCATGATTTTATATTAAAAGTTAAAACATACTTTATCTCATAGTAATACTAGTATAGGAAACTGCATCAGCAGAATTGTTTTAAAGAATACAGTATGCCAATGGACCAGTTAAAATTCAACCAACATTTCTTTCATCATCTTTCTCACAGAGAAGAGAGCATTCGGGGTTTTAACTGATTAATCATTATTTCATTAATATGCTTACTATTGAACACTGTCTTGAAGTACCTTAAAGAAAGAAAGAGGTGGAGAAAAACGAATCCTACGTAAAATATTTTATTTTTGCCCCCCTCCGCTGTGCTATCTCTGCCAATATAACAGAATAAGAGAAGTTGTGGAATGCCCAAATAAAGAATATTTACTCGCTTGGGTTGACCTTAATATAAACAGTTCTGGAACACATTCTGCGCATGTTATGATGTCTAGGGGATTTCAAATGAGTCCAAAGATGGACAGTGATCAAGTTGCACATGATTAGGTGGTTCAGATCCCAAGTACCCACGTATATCCAATAAAATAATTGTCCTTTGGCTGATCATTTATCTGTCACTGATCAGATTAACTATAAACTTATTTGTCCCTCAGAACTTCCTATAACCTTCCCTTCCTTCGTTCCTTGTTCCCTGCCATGAAAAATGCAACAAGATTAAGAGGAACGAACTCAAAGACAACAGGCACCAAAATGCAAACCCACCTGCTGTTCTTCTATTGTTACATTGGCCTCACACTTGTTTTTGCTGAGACTGCAGCAGATGATCAATTGTCAGCTCTGCTCTCAATCAAATCCACTCTCATTGACCCAATGAGGCATCTGAAGGATTGGCAACTACCAAGCAATGTGACACAGCCAGGTTCACCCCATTGTAACTGGACTGGAGTTGGTTGCAACTCTAAAGGCTTTGTAGAGAGTCTTGACCTCTCCAACATGAACCTTAGCGGTTCTGTTTCGGACAGCATTCAATCTCTTTCAAGTCTATCTTCTTTCAACATAAGCTGTAACAACTTTGCTTCATCACTGCCCAAATCATTGTCCAACCTCACCTCTCTCAAGAGCTTTGATGTGAGCCAGAATTCCTTCACTGGCAGCTTTCCCACTGGTCTTGGAAGAGCTGCAGGCTTGAGATCAATAAATGCATCGAGCAATGATTTTTCGGGTTTTCTTCCTGAGGATATTGGAAATGCTACCTTGCTTGAGAGCCTCGATTTTCGAGGGAGTTACTTTGTGAGTTCAATCCCCAGGAGTTTCAAGAATCTGCAGAAGCTCAAGTTTCTAGGCCTTTCAGGCAATAACTTCACTGGGAGGATTCCAGGTTATCTTGGGGAACTCACTTCTCTGGAGACATTGATTATAGGATACAACGAGTTTGAAGGTGAGATCCCTGCAGAGTTTGGCAACCTGACCAGTCTCCAATACCTTGACTTGGCTGTAGGAAGTCTCAGTGGACAAATTCCAGCGGAATTGGGTAAGTTGACAAAACTCACCACAATTTATTTGTACCATAACAAATTCACAGGAAAAATTCCACCTCAACTTGGCAACATTACTTCATTAGCATTTTTGGACCTCTCTGACAATCAGATCTCAGGAGAGATTCCAGAAGAACTTGCTAAATTGGAAAACCTGAAGCTCTTAAATCTGATGAGCAACAAGCTAACTGGTCCTGTACCGGAGAAGCTTGGTGAATTGAAAAATTTACAGGTGCTTGAGCTATGGAAAAATTCTTTACAAGGCCCTTTGCCACACAACCTTGGACAGAACTCTCCTTTGCAGTGGTTGGATGTATCCTCTAACTCATTATCCGGGGAGATCCCTCCAGGTTTGTGTACTACTGGCAATCTCACCAAACTAATCCTCTTCAACAATTCCTTCACTGGTTCCATTCCAAGTGGACTTGCAAACTGCTTCTCTTTGGTACGTGTTCGGATTCAGAACAATCTTATTTCTGGAACTATTCCAGTTGGCTTTGGAAACCCCCTTGGCCTTCAACGGCTGGAGTTGGCAAAGAACAACCTCACTGGGAAAATTCCTACTGATATTACCTCATCCACATCACTCTCTTTCATTGATGTATCTTGGAATCACCTTGAGTCATCTCTACCATCAGATATTCTTTCTATTCCTACCCTTCAAACCTTCATTGCCTCTCATAACAATTTTGGAGGAAATATCCCAGATGAGTTCCAGGACTGTCCATCTCTTTCTGTGCTGGATCTTTCAAACACCCAGATATCTGGCACAATCCCTGAAAGTATTGCTTCTTGTCAAAAATTAGTCAACCTTAACCTTCGAAATAACCACTTGACAGGTGGAATCCCGAAATCAATCACGAACATGCCCACCTTATCTGTTCTTGATCTGTCCAACAATTCATTGACTGGTAGGATACCTGAAAACTTTGGCAGCTCCCCAGCTCTGGAAATGCTGAACCTGTCCTATAACAAACTTGAGGGTCCAGTACCCTCAAATGGGATGTTGATGACCATAAATCCTAATGATCTTATCGGCAATGCGGGTCTTTGCGGAGGCATTCTCCCTCCATGTTCTTCAAGTTTGACTGTGACAAGCCATCGAAGTAGCTCACATATCAGACACATCATCATTGGTTTTGTGTCTGGCATTTCAGTGATTTTAGCTCTTGGTGCAGTATATTTTGGTGGTAGATGTTTATACAAGAGATGGAACTTGTATAACAATTTCATCCATGATTGGTTCAAACAGAGCAATGAAGATTGGCCCTGGAGGTTAGTAGCATTCCAGAGGATCAATTTCACTAGTAGTGACATCCTTACTTGCATAATGGAATCAAATGTCATAGGCATGGGTGGCACTGGTATTGTTTACAAAGCTGAAATCCATAGACCTCACGTAACCGCAGCAGTGAAGAAACTATGGAGGTCACAGACAGACATAGAAAATGGCAATGATGTGTTAAGAGAAGTGGAACTCCTAGGGAGACTTAGGCACAGGAATATTGTAAGGCTGTTGGGGTATGTACACAATGAAAAGGATGTGATGATGATTTACGAGTACATGCCTAACGGGAATCTTGGAACGGCACTGCATGGTGAACAATCTGCAAGGTTGCTTGTTGACTGGGTCTCAAGGTACAACATAGCTCTTGGAGTTGCACAAGGGCTTAACTACCTCCACCATGATTGTCACCCACCAGTTATTCACAGGGATATCAAGTCTAACAACATACTCCTTGACGCAAATTTAGAGGCAAGAATAGCAGATTTTGGGTTGGCAAGGATGATGATTCAGAAGAATGAGACAGTTTCCATGGTGGCCGGATCATACGGATATATCGCACCAGGTTAGTACTTGATTCTCGATATTTAGTAGTTTATTTATGCATTGGCCATGATATACGTCGGATCATCCAAAATTTCATTAAAATTTCAAATTTTAGGTAATTGTTCACAAGTTGATTTCACATCCAGAAATTGATTTTGGGTTTAGAATTAACTTTAAATTACAACTTTAAGAAGTTTTTGCGTTAGATAAAAAAATTTATATTAAATTTTACTATTGACTTACTTTTAGAATAAAAATATCTAAACATAAATCATTTCACTTCAAAATCAACTTTAGTCAAAATCAATTTTATTCAAAATCAATTTTTCAAACACTCACCCAAACATACATAGTAAATAATCTGATCTAGGGTGCCAGGCAGAAGCCTATAGTATGCATTTTATGTCCCCATTTCTGTTTTTGTAGCTTACAAGCTCAAACTTGTGAGAGACAATAAATGATTACCATCATGCTTATGTCTTTTGGTTTTAGAATATGGATACACTCTGAAGGTTGACGAGAAGATTGACATATACAGCTACGGAGTGGTGCTTTTGGAGCTCCTAACTGGCAAAATGCCTTTAGACCCTGTATTTGAAGAATCAATTGACATAGTCGAATGGATAAGGAAGAAGAAAAACAACAAAGCCTTGTTAGAAGCACTAGATCCTGCTATAGCTAGTCAGTGCAAACATGTCCAAGAAGAAATGCTGCTCGTACTCCGGATTGCACTTCTATGTACCGCAAAGCTTCCCAAGGAAAGACCACCTATGAGAGACATCATCACAATGCTCGGAGAGGCAAAGCCAAGAAGAAAAAGCGTTTGCCATAATGGGGGACAAGACAGCAGTAGCATGGAAAAGCCAACGATCTTTACCACCTCCCCAGTGGTAAATCTTTTGTAGCATCAAATTGTTTAGTGATATATTTCGAATTTTGAATTCCTTTAGCCTCTGAATTAGGATGTATGTTTTGCCTACGTCGACCAAATTTTTATCAGATAGTAAATACATGTATTATTGATAAGGTTTTGTTTCTTATTTTCCTTTTCAATTGAGGAAGAAACCAAGATTTCAGAACCATAATGAATTCATCAACAATGTTTGTAGTTAAAATATGCATAAAGACTGTATAGACTCGTTGATTCTAATACCATTTTAATTACAGTTTCCCATCTCAGCAAAGACATCTCTAGCATTTGCAAACTTTTTTTCTGGCCATTTTCTACTATTAACACAAGTTCTCTTTCACAATTGTCTACTGCGCTGATCGGTTCTCAACTCAAAATTCACTCTTCACTAGTTCTTTCTAGTTATACCTTCTTTTTTAACTAGTTCAACTGTCGCACAGTAAATGCAGGAAGAAAGAGCTTCGGTACCTCCCATGTCAATATCGCAGCGTGGCAAGAAACAATTCCATAACAAAATTTAAGCTGCACTCAGTTCGGAATTGTAAAAATTTTCTGAAATAAAAAAGTGAAAAATTATCTAACTTCATTGTTTTTTTCCAAAGACTGAATGTGTCCTTATAGATATTCCGAGTTAATCCAAGCAATATGGAAGAAAATGCAATCACAACCATTACATACGGTTCCGCTGATATGTTCACGTCTTCTAAGTAAAAAATAAGTGTTAATCAAGCAGAAGTGTATAGGATAAAATGTCCAATAACATTAAAATAAACAATTCATGTTACAATGCTAAGGAAAAAATATTAGGATCTGGCTCACATCAGGAAACGAAGGCCGAGAAGGAAAACTGCCATCTCTTCTCATCCCAACGAACACAGGCATGATATTAGTGTATGTTGTATCCTAAACTATGCACATTTATCCAAGTATAAATGAACAGTTTGCCCCTTAAAAAAAAAATAATAATAAAAAGAACAGGAGTCTCACCTCAAACTGTCCCATACCCAATACTATCCCATTAATCTAGGATGCTAGTAGAGCACTTCCTGATGCATTTCCTCTTTCAAGGAAGCTGCCAGATGTTGGCTGGAAAACAGTGATAGAAACACTAGTGAGATTGGTCCATAGCTAGATTTACGGGGCAATTGGGATATTGACTAAATTGTACATGCAATACAACCCATTACTAATAATATTACATGTTGCATGTGAAAATTAAAATATCGTTGTACATATGGATATCAGTTTGCAAACTCAGGTTGACATACAATTCAATCCATAATAACACTACAATACATCCGAAGAACAACCTATGGGCTGAAGCCAACTACTACCAATAAAACCAAAACCTTGAAAAAATTAATATTGGCTCCCTTTCATATAAGTGACAAGGTAAAGCAGGAAAAAAGGAGTATACACTCCCGCAAGATTGCTAGAAAAATTGAAAGATCCAGAGTATTCAGAATAAGTTCTTGAAAATGAATTTCAAGATTTTATTCATTCTCTATAAGAATCAATTCTTTCAACTCATATTTAGAGATAATAATCATATACCTCACTAGCTTGAACTTCACCGAGAGAAAACGGCTCTTTCTCCCTGATTCCACCGTTATCTTTAGTAATTCTTTCTAAATCCTGCTAAATGAGTGATTAACCACGTTATGAACAGTCAAGAAATAACTTTCATCATGCCCAACAAGAAACAACAGATTGCAAAAGGAAAACGTGGGGGGAAACAGTAGGGGCCATATATCCCTAATTAGACAAACACCAAATGAGCTCATTGCACAGGCACTTCAATATAATGTTGGAATTTTGATGTGATACATTACTGCTACTTTCAGTATTTCAAGCACACGAACACAATGGATACTAAAAGAATTCTTATAATCAAAAGATGCAGTCAAATTTAGATAATAACTGTACAAATGGAACCAACTGAATTCATCAAACAAATATTTTAGTATCTTGTTTAGTTAATTAAAATATTTAGATAAACTAAAAGAATGTCACCTATGAATTATGAGTAATACGGGGGTTGGTTAATACTCCCACCAAATATAAAAATTTGGATTTAGCAAAAACAATAAAATCAGACTTAAAAGTACCATATCATATTTTGCAGACAACAATAAAACACTTAAAAAGGGGATAATAGATTGCAAAAACCGTGTAAGATCAAGAGATTAGGCTTTCATATGGGTAATTTTTCCTAAACTCATAAAGCTAGACCTTCATAGGGGTCAAAATGAATCACAATTTGTGGTAAATAATCCAGCCACTGTATTCTCTGTATTTGGAACAACATACTGAATTTACGAAAAAAAAATTGGGCACCTTTAACAAAATTTGAAAAATACATACTCATGTTCTTGTAGATATTAAAAGACTTTGTATGACATGCAAGTGGACAAGATACTAAATACAGCATCTCAGACACTAACAATCATTACCTTTCCAGTCAAAATTTCAAACTCAAGTAATTCCTCCACAATCTTTTCTAGCACTAGGCGATTTTTCTGCAGCATTTCCCATGCTTTGAGATATGCCAAATCAAACATCTAGGAATATCACAAAAGATTATATTAGATGTTTTTGTATACAAGAAGTTAAACTTCTACATATGGTTACCTTTTCAACTTTAGCTGCCATCACATATTCATTGTCATCCCCCATGCTTAACGCTGTAACCTATGTCAGCAAAAAACATAAGAAAAGGTCTACAATATACTAATATTAAAAAACCAAAGCTTTTAGAATTTGGACTTAGGGCCTAACTCAACCCTACAAAACCGGCTTATAAGGTGAGAACTGCCCAAACTTTATAAGCTCTATTTACGCCATATCTCTAGTCAATGTGGGACTAAACCACCACCGTTAAGGCTGCAATTAAGGCAGCCCCCAAGGAGGCCGCAACTAAGGTGAGCTAGGTGTGTCCGCAATTAAGGCAGCTATCTCACACTCCCCCTCACGCCCAAGGATACCAGCCTGGAGTGTGGCAAATGCAGGTGGCCCAACAAGAGATATAGAATAGGCTCTGATACCATCTTAGAATATGGGCTTAGGGCCTAACTCAATCCCACAAAATCGGCTTGTAAGGTGAGGACTACCAAAGCTTTATAAGCTCTATTTAAGCCATATCTCTAGTCAATGTGAGACTAAACCACCACCCTTGAGGCTGCGCAATTAAGGCAGCCCCCAAAGAGGCCACAACTAAGGCAGGCTACCAGTGTCCGCAATTAAAGCGGCTTTCCAACAAAAGCCAATAAACATTTTTCCTTTGTTATGCAATTGCCACAGAAATCTTCCATTTGTTCATTGATCATAGCTCCCTCGAGCAATAGTTTTGTTTATCAGATTCAAAAGGCAGTACACTCTACTCATTGAAAAAAAAAAACAAATTAAAGAATCATGACCTCCACCAGTATTCTAAAAACTGGACTACTTAGTACTTGCCAAACCAGAAGAGTAAGTGGTCACATACAATGGTTATTGTTAGAGATCCCACACTGACTAGTGATATGGCCAAGATATTGTATATAACTAACTGGGGGGCAATGCTCACTCCATGAGCTACCTTTTTGGGGTTGAGTTAGGCTCAAGCCCAAATTTTAAGATGGTATTTGAACCTATCCTAGTGATTGTTATTAGGCCAATCAGGTCACCCATTATCAAGTTGTTATCGGACCATTCCCATATGTCTAGTCCTACAAACTTCACATTTGAGATGTTCAGTCCTCGGCATAAAGGGGTGTGTTGGAGATCCCACATTGACTAATGATATGGCCAAGATAGTGTATGTAAGTGGGGGGCTACCCTCACTCCATAAAACTATCTTTTGGGGTTGAGTTAAGCTCAATCCCAAATTCTAAGAGTTATATGTTTTTGAGGGGATCAATTGACACTAGATAAGGTATGAAACACTAGTACCATTCAATAACTCTATAAAAAGTGATTTTTGTCAATACAATCATTGATTATAAGTGGCTATCATGTCCATCTTACACCAAATTATGGCAAATATAAATGACAATTAAGTATGATGATATTTTCATTTATTTGAAAAGTATAATGCACATTAGTTTTTAGACATCTTATTGGCACATGAAAAAACATTGGATTAATGAGATTTGATCATGACACATCTATACGTGTGAATTAAATCAAGGATCCACCAAATTTCACATGGAACTTGAAGCATTAATTCAAAATTTATGGACTACATTAGTTCAATCATGCTTCTATTATGTTCTATATCTCAGATTCCACATCACCAAGCTCTTTTGGGAGATTGTCTATCTACCATTTTATGTTATTTTTCCTCATTTATAAGTTGGAGTGTACTTGCTCAATTAGCAATTAAATAAATTATTTTAATTTAAAAAAATAATAATGTTAACCATATTGAATATTATTAATGCCATTTGAGAAAGAAAGATATATTTGTGACCATATTGAATATATTAATGCCATTTGAGAAAGAAACACATATTAGTGACATGTTATGTTAAAAGTAAGCTTCGAGCTAACTTTTCAATAATTCAATCTAACATGAAAAAAGGCATTAATTCAACAATAGTAGGTGAGATGCGCGTAAGAAAGCTCTATACCGCATTACTACGGTAATAAATTGCAGGACTGTCATCAGGTCCCCATCCATACTGTATGACCATTCGTGTAGCTATCTGTTGTAAAGAAAGCAATGATCAGAATTTTATACTTGCAATATTTTTTGGTTAATATTATCATTTTCAAAGAAATTATAATATGAAAAATAAGCAGATATTTTAGCAGCATTAAGTAACATATAAACCAACCTCTTGCGCCTGCTGTATCTCAGATGAAGAAAGTAAGTTTTCTTCCCCAAAAGCAAGTAGCATTTGGGATGCAACATAAGAACCAAAACAAAACACAAGCTTCTTTTCAAGATATGATCTTGATTCTGAATTCCCATTGATGGAACCTTCATTTCTTGCTTTTGTAATTTTTGTACATCCAATTCCCTATATAATTGTCAAGAATCTATCATTAACCAAGTAAATATAACGAGTCAACTTTTTTGGTAATAAAATAAGTCAGTTATATTTTCCTCTATTGGCCTTTACTAACAGAACTGTAACTACCACAATGACTAGTAAGCAAGCTAGGAGAATACAAGCTAGCAATAGGCTTCATATGGAGCCACTTCGTCAAAAATCAGGTTACTGCAGTCTTTATTATGTTGTTATACAGCAAACCCCAGACTTAAAGGGACTGGCCACTTCTAACAACAAATGGCAGGCTAGACAGGTGAAAGCAAACATATGAGGCCAGAGTCAAAGATACCATATTTTACAGATAAAACAAAGACAAATAAGCAATGCTAAAGAAGCATAAAAGGAATGGAAGAAATCCTAGAATAAGAAAGAAATGCTTCTCTTTTGGAGTCTTTAAATTTAAAGGTCACAGTTTTGAAATACAAAAGCCAAGTCTTATCAGAAATGCTTTATTTCCTTAAAATTCTGCTTTTGCTCTTCCAAAATCACTTACATATATTTATTGCTGAATATTTACATTCAAAGCATTGGCTAGTCAAGGAATGCTACCAACACATTCTTTAATACACTATTCAATATTGGGTGAAATTCATGTGAGTCCCACTAAATAATAAACAAAAAGTACTAAAATAGGGGGTGGGACCCACCTCATTTAGTAAACCTCACATGAATTTTACCCAATAATAGACAGTGTTTTGCCAATATTTCCCTTGGCTAGTTGCTCCCGATTATATACATATAATGTAGATCTCATGACCTATACATCCAGTTGTCATCACCTAATTTGGGCAATAGCAAATAACAGAAGCCAAAGTTAGATAACTAGAAAGCCTTGCTATAACAGCACTACAGCAGTAGAAATGGCTTATAAAGCACAGACTAGAAAGTTTGATAACGAGAAAGCATTGCTATAATATTATCAGGTTATATAGCAGGCCAGGAATGAGTATGACTAACCTGCCAGGATAGAGGTTCAAGCCAAAGATTATCAACAACATCAAAATTTGGTAATAACAGAGCAGTAAGACCACGGCCAGCTGCCCAGACAGCATGTGGAAACTTGGTTTCCCTCGTCCACTGAACAACAAAGAAACTTCATTTAGTCATTTTTGTAGCAAGTCAATTATTTTTCAACTTCTAAAATAGAGAAAACTCAGACTGCAACTACGCTCAAATAAATGGAAGAAACTCAGTGATTATACATATGAAAATATGTATAAGGCAAAGCTGCGTTTTGACCACATAATAAGCATTATGGAGATGATAGGTTTTTACGTCAAGTGGAGGGCTCAAAAGCTCTATCCCATTGCTTATTTGGCCATATGGTTCCATCAAATCAACAACATTCTGCAGATCTTCTTTTGTCAATGTCAGTCCAAGATGAGTCACCAATGCTTTGCTTAACTTCTTGAAAATTTTGGTCTTCCGCAGCCATGGGGGAATTGTAGAACTGAAAGTCTACGCAAAAAATAATAAATATGTTTCATTTCATACAGGAAAAACTATATGAATACACACACATACACAAAATATGGCTGTAAAAAGAAACTGATCTATAGCAGTCTCAAGATAACAAAAAGTAGAAAGAACAGTTATGCAATAATGTTTTCAATTTGCTTATTCATTATAGTTCTTGATAAAAATGAAATAAACGAAAATTAGATAAAAAACAAAAACAATAATGTGACAGATGAAGCATATTATTCATTATCTCATTGCTATAAACAAAGTTAAGAATCATTTCCTCTTAACTGGAGAAGGCAATTCAGGAGAATTACCTTGTTTTGTAACCCATACTGATGGACCCAACAAAGAAAAGTTAACCTTTTCCTATTTAAGTTATTGTGAAAATAAAGTACCACAATCAGCAAATTCTTACCGCAAAGAAACCACAGTAGCCCATCAATTCATCTGTGTCAAGCACTTTGCTCCGGAAGGCACTTCCTTCCAAAGCCACTGGAACAATTTTTAATTCAATGGGTCGTAAAAGAGCTGTCTTCTCAGCAACCTGAAAATGAACAGATTTTTGAGTCCAAAGGTAGGAACAAACATTAGTTATAGACCTTAATAAACTAGTTATCAGCTATAAACCCAGGGAAAGTTCTTCAGTTTCATCACTCTTGGTATCCTCCATTCTCATTGTCATTGTCCATTTGCTTTCAATTATTTAGTTGCATTTATAGGCCCAAGTAAAGTATTATAATTCAATAAGGTATCCCAAAATTCCCACCTACCCGCCTCTCTCTCTGCCTGCCTTTTATTTGCTTTCAGTAATGCTAGTCCTCTACTTTTTTTGTTCTTTCACTCTCTTAACAAAGTCTTATTTCATGATAGAACAATTTCAGTTGGGCAACCATTAAATGTGTATGTTAGGAGGAATAAAAGACAACTCAGTCTAGCAAGGCTTGATTAATTATTTTAAATGTTATAGGACAGTTATGGTGCAGCAGTTATCTGAGTGGTTTTTATTTGTTGTAGGGCAGTTATTAATTTGTGGTGGCAGTTATTTGTGGAATATGGAATATAGATATAGGAAAGTAGAGCAGTTTGAGGGTGTAAGGGTGGTTCATTGTTTCTGCAGTGTTGAAGGAGGAAACTCCTTGTTAGGGCAATAGCCTGTGTTAGCAATTCTGTAATTCAGATTCTAGTTTAATTCCAGAATGGTTATCAATAAAATTGTGCTATTTGTTGTGCAATCTCAAGTCTAACAGATCATAGTAAGAAGGGAAAAAAGTTTCTAGGGCAACACTAAACACCAAGAAAAACTACGCATCAATGGCATATTATGAGCAAGAGCTCATTTTTCTTGATAAAACAAAACAAAAATCTAAACTAGATGTAAATAACCTAAGAACATTGGATCTTCTGGTGTGTTATTATGCAAGTCTTTTGAAGTTTCTAACTCTCTGTCTTGATATCATCAAAAGTTATTTCTTAACAAACATATCTAGAATTCAAAACCCCCCTCTAGAGTCAAATACTTTGTTTGGATATTGTTATTTTCTAGGATTAATACAAATGACAGCTGCTGTAGATTCACAGGCCTCACACACACACCCAAAATCTATTATGTGTTGAAAAATCTTTTGGGTTTCTTGGTAGGCACTGGGGTCAGGGTGTGTCCCTCTACCTTGGAGCAATTTCATAAAGGTTTTCAGTAAGAACAATGAGGATAAGATCTTTTAGTAGTGTAAAATTTATGCGGTTCTTTGGTGTATTTAGTTGGAGCAAAATGCTCACACCTTCAAAGTGTCCCCGTTCCTTTACACTTGTTACAGCATAGGATTTTATTTATTACTTTTTTTTTTGTGCTCTACTTGTGGTTGTTTCAGTAGAATCAGAATTTCCAATACGCAGAGACTGAGTAGTCTTGCTGCATTTAACATGTTTCTTGTTCTTTGTTGTACTTGTACCTTGCTTTTCTCTCTTGTGAGATATCTTATTATCCCCCTAGTTGAACTTTCACTGTTTTCTTGAAAAAAAAGTGTTCTATTTAAAAATGAGAATGTAGGATAAACCTTTTTCCAGTCAACATAATCAATAAGCTGATCATCCATGGTTTCCTTTGCTGCCAAGTACAATATTTTTTCTCTCTCTGCTTGTGTCGGTCTTTGAAGATGAAATATTCTATCCATGCGACCTGGCCTCTGCAAGGCCTCATCAATTTGCTTGAGATTTCTTGTAGTAGCCATCAAAACAACCCCATCTTGTTTCTCAAATCTGCATAGGATAACAACCAGTTGTCAGCTATTACTTACATATGAGCATATTTTCATTCTCAGACACTCAAAAGAAGCAAAAACTACAGATTACCCATCAAGTTCCACAAGCAGTTGATTGATGAAAGTTTCATGATCTTGATTTTTGGTATGAATAAATGTACCACGTACACCAGCAAACAGGTCAAAATCCTCCACAAATATTATCACAGGAGCCTACAAATAGCAACCAACACATCAGGAAAAAGGGGGACAAATAATCTAGGACTCAAGATCAACAAATTCATTCAACCAGACAACTATACAGCATGCATAAATAGAAACCAAAAAAAAAAAAAAAAAAAAAAAAAAAAAAGGGACATCAAATCAGGGAGAACTGGTTCACTATCCAAACGGTTTGACCATTGGTCCGACCAGAAAATAAAAGGAAAAATAAATGAGAAGTAGCAAAACATTATCATACATTTGTAAAATAGATAAATGCATTTAACAATGTTAATTTGTTTAACATGCAAATTCATATTTTGAAAATAAAAAAAAATACATACATGATTTGAGAAAGAATTAAAAAATATTAATATTTTATTATTATTTCCGGTTCAACCTGACTTTGACCAGGTTTTGACTCACTTCGGGTTTTGGGAGGTAACCAAACCAGAAGTGGGTCCAGTTGATTATTCGAACAGCCATTCCAGTCCAATCTAGTTCCAAGAGTGCTGGTATGAACATACATATAAACATAATTTGACTAATATGACTATCAGAATAAATGTATAACAACATAAATTGACTGAATTCATTGTATCAATGTACAGTAACAAAGGCCAAATGAAACTTAATCATATGAAGTTCATATTAATAAATATCTAGACCATTTTTTAATCTTGTGAACTACACATTTACTTATGATTAACAACTTACTTGTTTCAAATAATTATAGAGATAAAAACAGTGAAAGATAAGAAGACAGAATAAAAATTAAGGTGGTTTAAAGACGATAACCAGATCTCTTGCTGTCTGAAACAATTCACGAACATTGGAGGCACTTTGTCCAACCCACAGCCCAGCCTCCAATTGTTGGGCCTTAATTTCAACAACAGGCACCTTAGCCTCGGCAGCTATAGCCAATGCTAGAGATGTCTTCCCCGTACCCCTCTCGCCTACAATAAGAACACCCTGCAATATAGAAAACAGTTCCCAGGAGTTGATATAGCCATATAGGTAATAGGTATTTTCAAACCAAAGTGTACGAGACAGTAGTTATATGATGAATGGGTCAGCAAAATGTTGGAAAGACTTTCAACTACAAGTTTACATTGTTATGAGATTATTAGAATTGAGAACAAATTATGCCTAATTCAACCCAAAAGCTAGCTCAAAAGGGGAGGATTGCCAAAGATTGAATATCATGAGTGAAGTTTGAAGGATAAGACATCTGTATATGGCCCAACAGGGTGAGCTATGATAGCATATCAAAATAGAATTGAGAACAAAATGGATCTAACTAAATACCAAAAGTTAGCACAGGGGAAGGAGGTAAATACTTAAGCACTCATGGTATCATTATGCCTATCTTTCTATACATAACCAAAGAGTGGGAAAGATTTTTCAACAGTCTCAAGTCCTAGAAGTGTATGATAAATACCTCAAAAGAAGTATTTTGACCATATACTTAGCCAATGCAAGATCTTAACAGAGATGAATGGGCCAGCAGAACTATGGAAAGCCATTTAACTCCAATTCCATAATAAACTATATCTTATTGTTGTGATACATGTTTTGTTACCACCAGGAAAAGTAGATCATATATGACAAGGTTCTAGCACAAAGCAACTTGTATACATATAACATGTGCACCTATGTGACCTCCAAAAGTATAGATATATCTATATCTATTTTTCTATTGATTGGTGAACCAAATATGTTTACACCAATCAAAGATTAATGAAAGGTCAATCTCAGTAAAACAAAAGCCTCGAGGGAATGAATAATTAACTAACAATGCATTTGGTTGGAGGAGAATGGAGGGGAGGGACTTTTTTAATTTTACCTTGTTCAGTTCAGAAATTTGGCTTGGCAGGAAAGGGAAAATAAGGGAGCCAAAATCTCTCCCCTCCAATACACCCCCCCTTCCCCCTCTCCAATATTGGGAGAAGAGAAATGCTAGCAACACACTCTAACACATTGTTTTAAACACTCTATACTATTAACTGAAATTTATTGAAAATCACAATTTTGTGAATCTCACTTTTTATTTAATGAGTCTCACTCATGATTTTGTAATTTTCAAAAAATTTTAACCAATACTAGAGAGAGTGTTTGAAGAAGTGTATTAGAGTGTGTTGCTGGCACTCCTCTTGGAAGAATTTGGAAGGGAGGGAAAGTGGTTATAATTTTTGGACTGTACTGACTAAATTGCCTTGAAATCTTATTTTACCTCTAATCCCCTTCATTAATATTTATAAGGATATAACAGTATATTACACATCATTTTCCTTTCCCTCCCTTTGCAAAGCAAACAACAGGACCTCCCTTCTCCTTCCCTCCTTTGAACCAAATGCACTATAATGGGTATTATTCAAGCAGGTTAACATATATAAAGGACACAGCTGACAATAAGACAATGAAGAGCTTAATGGAATTAAAGGAGAGCAGGGAACTTGTAAATGAATGGTATAACAATCCGTCTTGGTTTCATCTTTCAGTTGACCTACTATGAATAATAATTGATTAATTCATGAAATTCATTGGAAACACAAGAAACTGACTATGAAGCACACAGCAAAGGATGGAAGAAGATGACTTAATTTTTTTGCCCATTTTTCTAAATTCTAATCAGAAGAGAGGAGAGTTTTTGCCTTGTTAGATGAAAGAAAATTAATAAGAATTATTGACTTAAATTCCCATAGCTTTTCTCACCCTTAATTGAACCAAATAAATAGGGTTCAGTTAAGCATGTTTCAGTAATATTGAAAGCAAAAAACTTTTTATGCATCAATTTACAAAAAACCTAAAAAATGATCATCATGATTTTGCAAGAATATATTAGAATGAAAAAAATAAAAAACAATGCCTTGTCAAGTTGAAAATTCTTCATGCAATATCATACCCGAGGTGCCCTCGCACCCATTTCTTGAAATGCCCTTGGATTTTGCAAAAATGCCACAACTTCATTGATTTCCTCTTTCATAGACTCGATGCTAGCAAAGTTCTTCAATGGGATTGGCGGTTTCTTCACCCTCTGCAGAACAGCTATAAGTCTCACAGTTTTTTCCTAGATGAGAGTATTATCCAATATTAAAACAGAATTAAATAATTCTCAAGTTTTAACCTTCATCTGTTCAAAAGCGGTCTTTATGGGATCAATTCCATCCTTTCTCTGCTGCTTGATTCTTTTCAATTTTTGAGTAATGTAATACTTCTGCAAGATAGCCCAAAAAAGAGTAATAATAATTAATTAAAAGTTGCACCATGGTAACATAAGATCTGTATACAGGTCATCATTCTATCTAACAGAAGTAGATAAATGAAAGTAACAACCACAAGAAGGAAATGATAATAGTGCTGCAACAAGAAAAATTATAATTACCATATTTGATGATAAAATGACCACATGGATGTGTTTTTTCAGATTAAAGAACTCACAAGAAATGAAATTGTCAAGAACCAACTCTCCTAAAAGCTTAAGCTATAACATGCCCCCTCTCACACAAGAATCATATGGACTGAAGCGTGGACAAACGAAGAGCCCCATTTTACCTTCTGAGACTTTAATTTAATAGATAGGGGCAATATGGATCAAACTCATTTGGTCATAGAGGCTCTCATACCAATACCAAATCAATGATGAACTCTTCTAAAAGCTTAAGCTATTAGTTGGAGGGTCAAGAATGATATTATATCCCTAACAAAGAACAAAAACAACAAATAAGGGAAAAAGAAAACATAAAATATCAGTTTATAAGAGCTTTATAAATCATAATTTCTTTGCTTATTTGACAAGGTTACCACCCCTAAAAAGATGTGCAGAAGCCAAATAGTAGAAAATGATTCTGTCCCAAAAGATTTTAATTTTAGATATTGAAGCAGAAAACTTTGTTAAGACAAATAGAAGTTTTGGGATTATGTAAATTGTAAAGTGACAAAATTATAGCTAAATATCTGGCATTAGCCAATCAATAGAATGACTGAAAATAGGAGAACTGATATGTATGCTTGTGGCAGCAATAGTAGTGATTGGCCAAAAAACTAGTTTGAGACACAATGGTCGTGGTGGTTATTGGCGGATCTAGGACAAAAGTTGAGGAGAGGCACGTAAAGGAGATGGATGAAGATTGAAGAGGTAAAAATAGGTGACAGAGTTAAAGAGAGGGAACCCCAGATGAAGAGGAACATAGATAAAAAAAGTCAAGACTAGGGAAAGATTCAGAGTGAGAAGGTTTCACTCAGACAGCACACTTACCTACTCTGGCCCCAACTTGTCTCTGACAGATGCTACTAGTGGTTGTAGTAAACTAGTGATGACAACAATGAAATCAGTAGGGGCCTGTCTCAAGTCCACAACAAACGTAAAGACTTGTATCACCACCCTTTGTTTAAATAAAAGCAGAAATATTATTGAAGTGAATAAAGGAAGACAAAATGGGAAGCAGACACTGGTCTACTTGATATGAAACCATGATGGTTGTAAGGTGTTAAGTTAGGTAGGCCAAAGCAGTAGAAAGTGATTGTGAAGTTTGTTCAGGATGGCATGATGATGGAGAGGTTGCGAGTGTGATCAAGCAGATCAAAGCAGTAGTGATAACAATAACACAGTACTTATGGAACATTCCAGAATAGAAATAATTCAAGAATCCTATGATGTATCACCACCAAAAGACAAAACCACATTTTTATCAACAAAAAGTCAATAGACATTTTATATTGAAAATTATAAGGCCTTTTTGAAATCTGAACTGAATTGAATTCGAATGAACACAAATTTTTTCAGTCCGGTAAGTTAAATTGAAATATCCTACAAAAAGATTGTGGCTTCTGCAGTACTTACATTTTCCTTTTCAACCACAAGCAATCAGTTTAACTTGAGTATAACACAATATATTATCACAATACAACCATCAGAAAATTAGGCAGATAAATAAAAAATAACATACAGCAGATGCAAGGAGGTTTAAATAAAAGAAAAAATATTATTGAAGAGAATAAAGAAATACAAAAATGGGAAGCAGATGCTGTTCTGCTTGGTATGAAATCATGATGGTTGAAGGAAAGTAAGTCAAGGAGGCTGAAGCAGTAGCAATAGTGATTGTGAAGTGTGTTCAGGGTGGCATGATAATGTGGTTGTGAGTGTGATCAAGCTACCTGAAGCAGTTCGGAACTAGTGATAACAATAACACAAGACTTATTGAACATTTTCAGAATTGAAATAATTCAATAATCCTATGATGTATCATCACCAAAAGTAAAACCCACATTCTTATCAACAGAAGTCAGTAGTCTTTTACATTGCAAATTAAGGCTGATGCAAACTACAAACAGTATAGGCAATAACAAAGTAATCACTCAGTGAAATGAAGAGAAAGGTGAGTATTATTTCTGTAAACAAGGAAATTACAGTGAAGAAATTCTCCTACTGCCACAGAGCTAGGCTCCTATAGAGAGGTACTGCTCCCTACCCATAACAAACATGCTTAATTTTCACCAAGATCCTTCCACTACCCTGCCTCCATCCCCTAATAACCACACCACACTCACGTAACTAACTTCCCCCCTATTTCTCTCTCTGCCGGCTCAGCCACTCACAGCATCACCCTCTATTCCTCCTAGTATAAACCTTCCAAGTCCTAGGCCCATGTAACACATGATGGCCCAAAACCTCTTTTTGGCTCTCCAAATTCTTCTCTAAATTATTCGGGACCCTATCAAAGGCTTTGTTTAAAACATGAACCCAAATAAATTCAAATAAACACAATTTTTATCAGTCCAGTGAGCTAAATTGAAATAGCCTCCAAAAAGGTAGTGGCTTCTGCAGTACTTTTTAATACTTTCACTTTTAACAGCAGCAATCAGTTTAAATAGAGTATAATACTAGTGTAACATTATAATATAATTCCCCTGCAGAAAAGTGAATATTCTTCACTGATTTGAAACCGATACAATAAGGATGTATAAATAGGAATAGGAGATTAATTGTGTACACTAATCTAGGCCTGAAAATCAGGGGAATAATTCTCCCTACAAATGCTATAGCTAAAAAAGTAAAGAAGGAAATACAACAGATTCTAATCAAATCCTAATATCAGCTGTACAAATCAATTCACATGATTCTGATTGCTTTCCTTAATTATCAACAACCACAATACCACATAAACTTGAAATAAGAGGTAGATACATAAACAAAGAGTAGGATTTCAGGAATTCTCCAAACAATTATAACCATCAGAAAATTAGGCAGAAATTTAAAAATAACATACACCAGATGCAAGAACAAACTTATACCACTCGCTGCAACTTCTGCCTATTTGGATCTTTTCGCAAAGGCCCAAAACCAAGAAGACTAGGAACTCTTCTCCTCATAAACTTTAACACATGAAACAAAACAAGCCCATATATAGCAGCTCTGACAAAAAACCAAAAAAAGAACCATGGAGCCTCATCCTCATCTGTTGTTTGTCTGGATCTAAAATTCAATTCTGCCTCTGATTGCCATTTCAAGTACCATGTGGAGTCAACTGTCTGATATATTTCCTCTGGCCAAGCCATCCCCAATTGTATCCTCACCTGTATCATAATGACAACAAAGGTTTAACAAATTCATTTTTTAAGACCAATCAACTGAATTAGCAGATGGCAAGTTCTGAGTTCAACGATACCGGGTAAGGGACTAAAAATTCCACAATAGGAAACACTATCATCACCATTATGTCATCAGTTGTATCCTTAATTTTCTTAAAGGTCCAATTTCTTGCATACGTGACAACTCCAGAATTCCACAAGCCACTCAAAATCCCATGAGACACTCTTAATATCAAGAGAAACTGTTGGCGGATATTCAATTCTGAGAAAGGAATCCACATTAGATGAACCGCTGTTGGAATACCACAGGCAAGCATTTTCATATACAGCCCATCAAATCCCCCCAAATCTTCAAAAAGCATTTCAAATTCCTGAAAAAAGAAAGCACATTTAATAATCACCATACAAGAAATAAAGCCAAAAAAAGATTTCTCAATAAGAAATAGAATATATACAACTACAACCTTTATGTCTACATAAAATTCTTTATCCTCCCCCTTTAATGTGATATACATGGCACCCCAATCATGCCTAATGCGGACATGCTCTATTAACTTTTTCGAGACAGCATAAGGAACAACCACTGGATCAATCTCCCATCTATTCTTCTCTTC
Organism: Spatholobus suberectus; assembly: GCA_004329165.1. Lineage (NCBI taxonomy): Eukaryota > Viridiplantae > Streptophyta > Magnoliopsida > Fabales > Fabaceae > Spatholobus > Spatholobus suberectus. Next base: position 33,279,798 of record CM014735.1, on the reverse strand, counting down.
ATTGTACCAAGTCCTTGACACTACCCTGTCACGGTCCAAAAGAATTCTTTCCTGCAATGGACAAGTAGTAAGTAGTGAAAGGAACACAGTAATGTATGGCTGATGACAAACAACAACAACCAAGCCTTTTTCCCACTTAATGCCTGATAACATAAAGCAACAAAAAGTTCAAATCCAACTTCATGCACAAAAACATATGTGAACAATAATATATCCATCATCAACACCTCACACACAAACACATAAACTTCTGATTTATGGTACTCCATTGATGTGTAGAGAAAAGCACACAACGAGATCCAATGCAACATACAAGATATTTATTTAACAAGACAGATTACTAATAATTGACAAACAAGGAAATGAATTGCATCTCAATTTGACCTGTTCAATCTCATTCTAGTGAGTTAACAGTACTTAGGAAACATTTGTGTTTCTACAATTCCAAAGAATCATTCAAAGAAGACACAAAATCAATAAACCCTTAACCACCTCTTCTTCTGATGAGTAAATAATACTGAGTTATTTTATGCATGTGAAAGTTCACTCAAAATTTGCATCCATAATCACTTTTACAATACTTGGTTATGCTCCCTTAGTCATGATTTAATGCCAATATTACTCAAAATATCCTTGAAGAAACCAGACGTCAAATGTTAAAATAACTAACTCTATGATTTATAAGTCTGAAGTCTGAACCCATGATAAGGTCCTTTACTATCTAAATTATCAAATACAAAAATTGAAGTTTACAAACATGCATAATAAACATATTGATGGGACTAGAGTGTCTAATAATCCACCTATTTGGAAGGTATACTCTAGGAGGAGACATAGGATATCTGATCATGTGGCAGTTATGTAGGACAGTTATGCATTTAATTATGCAGGATGGTTGTGTAATAGTTATGTATTTAATTCTGCTGGACAGTTATTTAGCAGTTATGTGTCTACTTATGCAGGATAGTCATGTAGCAGTTATGTATCCCTAGTACATGACGTAAATAGGTTTAGGAGGCAGTTTGGACAGAGTTCATTTTTTGTAGGAGTTTCTCAACTCTGGGACAGCATTCTTGCTGTAGTTTCAGTAAAAATCTGCGTTTAATCATAATAAACATCAATTTTAATTGGTATTCTATCACATATATAATGCAGTTTATGCATCACTAAGGATACAATGAAAAAGTGAAATGGAACCTGTCTTTCAGCCATATATTGTCTGCCAAATTCAGCATCTTTTATTAAATTCTGTTTTAAATTTGCCTTAGCTTCTTCACGCCATTTCTTCCAACCATGGTACAGATGGAGACCAACAGCTTTAGGAAGCACAACCTCCTTATTTCCAAACATCCACTTCAACTCAACTTCAGGAAAACCCTTAACCACCTCTTCTTCTGGTGAGTAAACAATACAGCGTTTTTCCTTGCCAAACTTCTTCATTTTTTTTCTTATCTGAGCCTCTAAATTCCTTTGCTTCTCCCTGGAGTCTTTAAGACTTCTTTTTAAACGTTGAGCAAAATTAATAGAGTCTTGATGAAAGAATGACCCAAGATCTTCAACATCCAAAATGCTAGGAAGAAGTATTTGTTCTGCATGTTTTCTATGCACAGTTTCCAAATCTTTCTGAATGACAAATTTTGAGAGCCTGGTAACTGAGCCATTAGGCAAACTGCAACCATATGAAAAGATGCTTGCATAATTACATACAATTTCAAAGGTATTATACCAAAACTAACTCGCATGACAGAACATTATGCAACCAATAAAGTTGTTGCGTCCAAAATTGACAACAAATTCCAGCACAGTCAAATAGATTAAGCTGACAACAGTCTTACATGGCTTTATTTGCAAGATTTGCCAATTCAAACATAACTTGAATAGATAAAATCCCATCCCTGTCAAAATTTAAAGGTAATTTCCCTCTTCTATTAAGTCCCTCAGCCAGATAAAATCAAATACAAGAAAGCAATAGTAGTAGCAGTATGAAGAGGCAGCAAACAACCTAAAATCTTCAAATGGCAGAGAAGTTACAACCTAAAAATTCTAATATCCGTCCCTAACTATTGCACTTGACTCCAAAAACCTCACCCACATGCTATCCTACCCGACCTCCTCATTCATCTTATTATGCAGACAAAACCAGAACATAAAATCACACTCAGAATTACCAAATACACGTCACAAACAAACACATCACAAAACAAAAACGCATTGATTCAAGTTATCAAGGCATGTGACCTTTTGAAGTCCTTGCGTCTGATTTCCTGTTTAAACCTCTCCACCAGCTGCTCACACTCCCTCTCTATGAAATTGATCTCCCTCACTCCATAACTCAACGCCACCGTCTCCTCCCTCGAAATCTGGTCCTCAATCTCCCCAACTCTCTCCCACACCGCATTGTACTCATCCTCCATCTCCCCCACACTCTTCTCCAACTCCTTCATCATTTCCTTCTCCTTCTCATTCGCCGCCTTCGCCTTCAATCCATCGTACTCCCCCATCGCCTTCAATATCTGGCCGATAATCTCCCCAGACCGTTTCCACAGCGCCTTCCTTTCTCTCCTCAGCTTCTTCAACGCCGGGTCAAGCCTCCCCAAAATCTCCTTACGCAACTCTTCCTTCTTCGATTTCACGGCCTTCAATGTCGCCTCCACCGCGCTCGCATCCTCATTCCCTTTCCGAACCTCGTCCACGGTCCCCAACAGAGACGACACCGTCTCCAGCAACCTATCGGTGCAGTCTGAGTACTCGTGACTCTTCGCTCTCTCCTTCTCCTCGCTGCCTCTCTTCGCCAAAACACTCCACGGGGCTGCAACTGCAAATGCAGGAGGAGCGCGGAATGCGCCGAGCGCGGAGAAACCAACGGCGAAACAAAACAGAGCGCGAACGAGCTGTTTCAACAGAACGCCGTCGTCGGAGGCGTCGTTGGGGGAGGGTGTGGACTTCGCGGCGAAAATAATTGGTGGAGTGAAAGTGATGGAAGCGAGTGAGAGTGGGGTTCGTGATGTTCGGCGGGAGTTGGAGATTAATGTTCGGTTTGGAATGGGGCGAATGGAAGTGAAAAGTGGGCGGTAGGGGAATTGAAGTGGAGAAGAAGCGAGAATGGAGTCCATGAATATGGTTGAGTTCAGAGAAGAGGAATGAAGGAGGAAGAGACAGACATTGAATTGAATGAAGTAACAGACTGTCTATCCTACCCGAACTGCAAGAACAGCAACAAAGGGATGGACAGATGGGTTCATGGGTTCTAGCGAAGACTCGGCAGAGGCTTAATACAAAATAAATAAATAAATAAGTAATAATTGGGCTATGTTTGGTTTAAAATTAAGAAAATATTGTTGTAAATTTTAATTAAAATTGTGCGTTCTAATACATAAAATGAGAAGTAATAATTTGTTATTTTAAAAATAAAAATACTTATGAACGCTCCCAACTTTTGCACTTAATCAGTAAACACTAAACAGTTAACAATTTATAAATTGACGCTCCATTGAAAAAAAAAATGAGATTCATAGGTCTAATATCTCATTATTAATTTTTTTAAACATTCACTTTATAATATAAACTTATATTATATTAATGAAATTTATTAAAAAAAATAGAATCTCATTCGATAATAATATTTCTGAAGAGGATTTATTTACAGTGTAACACCTTTTATCCAATTACAAATTGTTATGGTAAGTTAATTGATTTTTATAATAATAAAATTTTTAATTGATTAATAATGTAAAAAATTATGCTAATAATATAATATATAAAATTAAATTCTTAATTAATTATCCTTTACTTTATGTCATCGTTGGGAAAGGTTTTTATTAAAAATAAAAAAGTATTTAATATATGAAGTCTAATTGGGAATAGTATAAATATTATTATATTATTATTTAATAAAAATATATTATACATGGTAAAATTATAATTTTTTATAATAATTATTTTAAAAATTATATGTAAAATGATATTGTAAAAATCTTATGTTGATAACATATAAAAATTAAATTCCTGTTATATCTTATTTCTGTTCCAATAAATATTTGTATTTTTTATTACTTAAAAGTGTTCTATGTTAATAAAATTCGTAATATTATTATATTTAATATTTTTAATATCGAATTAAAAGGAATTCATTTATAAAGTATTGACCTAACCAAATGGGTACTGATTAATTACATGTATTTTAATATTATGTTGTATAAAATAATATTTAAAAAATATAATATTCAATAAATCATTGTTACGGATGGCTTGAATAGATTGCTATATTTAGTAAGTAATTATAAAACATTAATCCATTTGAGATTTTGAATCATTCAAGATAAGAGGCTCGTGTCATGTGTAATCTAACATAAACAGATGTTGCTAGGAATTGTACAAAAGCAATTCAAGAATGAAGAAATACAAGAGAATTATATTTGCATAGAGTTTTGAGAGATTGAGACTTTTAAAGTATTTTTTGTAAATATTATTCTTTTCTCATATATAAGAGATTCTTCTTTGTGCCAATTATTTTTTATATAGTTAAATTTCTACATCATAGACAATTTTTCACAACAAATTGGTATGAGAGCTATGACATCTATGAAGTTTGATGTTGAAAAATTTACTAGCAAAAATAACTTCAACTTGTGGCAGGTGAAGATGCTCACTCTCCTCATGCAACAAGAATGTGAGTTAGCGTTGGAAGAAGAAACAAAGTTGTCAGTTGATTTAACATTTGCACAGAAGAAGGCGATAATAAAAAAGACACATAGTGCAATATTGTTATTGCTAGGTAATGAAGTTTTAGGAGAAGTATCTGGAGAAAAAATTACCGATAAGCTTTGGGCAAAGCTTGAAAGTCAATACATGACAAAGTCTCTTCATAATCTTTTCTACCTGAAGAAACAATTACATGCCATGCAAATGCATGAAGGTGGGTCAACCAAATTGTTCTTAGTTTGAAAAATATTAATTGATGTTGCAGTAGATAACGAGCACCAAGTTGTTCTACTTCTTAGTTCTTTGCCAAGAGCCCATGACAATTTTGTAAACACAATAATTTTGTAGACACAATAATTTTTGGAAAGGTTTTTATTAAAAATAAAAAAAAATTGTTTGATATATGAAGTCTAATTGGGAATAGTATAAATATTATTATATTATTATTTAAAAAATTATACTCAGTAAAATTGTTAATTTTTATAATAATTATTTTGAAAAGTATATTTAAGATGATATTGAAGAAGTTTTATGTTGATAGTAATATATAAAAATTAAATTCTTGTTATATCTTATATTTCTGTTCCAATAAATAGTTATATTTTTAATTACTTAAAATTATTCTATGTTGGTAAAATTCGTAATATTATTATATTTAATATTTTTTAAATTGAACTAAAAAGAATTCATTTATTAAGTATGACCTAATCAAATGGGTACTGATTAATTACATGTATTTTAATATTATGTTGTATAAAATAATATTTAAAAATATAATATTAAATAAATCATAAACATGAAAATCTATAAAAGGAAAAAAAATCAGAATTCTATAGTTTTATTATAGATATGGTGATAAGATTTATTACATATGTAAATCTTTGTGCAGTATATGTAACCATTGGCTACTTATTAAATCATTAATAATATGTATAAATAATCTTTTTTTACTGTAATGATATGTTAAGCCAAATAAGGGAGAAAGATATGAATTCGTGTATGAAACTTGAAGAATAAAATACTTTTCTAAATTTATGTGTAACAAGTTTTATATTTTTTGTCAAATAAATAGACTGATATTTGATATTTCATAAGTCGTAAATTGGGTACTCAAAGTCTTATGTTTGTCATTGTCTTTCTTTTTTTTAAAAAAACTTAGGGTATCTCTAGTTGAAAGTTAATGACTATTCCTTGTTTGTGTAAAGTTAGTATTTGTGTAATTAGCTAAAACTGTAGTTTCAGTTAGTTAAAATTAAAGTTATATGTCTAATCATTTAGGCTCAGCCTGCAAAATAAATGGGTCGACCTGGCCAGACCGCAAGATAAATGGTCCTTATTTTTAAGGCCTACGTCCACATTGCATAACTTGCGGGCTAAGGAACCGATTAGCAGTTCATGAATTAAAACATGAACATAATTTGAAAAATGCAAAAAGTAAAATAAAAATAATAACAAATACACTAATACAATAAATATTACTAGCACATTCAAAGTCTTACATGCTAAATAAACCAAATGTGAAGTAATCCAAACACAATTTTAAAGTCTTACAAGCTAAATAAATCATCCAAACCAAATATCGAAATCAAAATTTTAAGTCTTATATTTTAGCTGTACAATGCCTAAAAGGAAGGTGTAAGGGAAACCTCAAGACAAGACTAAGTCACTTAAGAGTTAAGATTTTATTTTTTTTAAAATTTGATATTAAAGGTCCATGGGTTGGCTATGAATCCGTAGGTAAATCCATTTAAACTATGTGCTAAATAGACCAGGGTAAAAAGCTTGCAATCTTAAATGGGGCACATATTTTAGGACCGTAACTCGTGTGGGTTGCGAGTTAAACTAGTGACCCGTGGGCCTTGGCCCATATGCCCAACTATAGTTAGAATGTCACTTTTTGGCATCAATAACATTTTGTTGTATAGTTGGTTAGATTTAACCAACTCCGGTAACATATATAAGTAGGAATATTCTGTAACTCATTTTTAGAATTCAATAATACATTCCTTTTCAGTTTTATTTCTCTTTGTTTTCAATAATTGTAAAATGGTATCCAGAGCTTAAAAAGCCTATTTCATGGCTTTCAATCCTACTCATATTCCTGCTTATTCAAATTCGTCATTGCAACACGCTTAATCTCCTATGCATCTTCTTTCAGTGACAGCACTAGTGAGCTTTTCCTACACAATCAATAAGAAGCTCAATGATTCTAATTTCTTGATGTGGAAACAACAAGTCGAGCCAATCGTAAAGGCTCATCATCTTCATTGCTTTTCTAGTGCAACCAGAAATCCCTATTCAGTTATTCTCTAGTGAAGATAGAAACCTAATGTTAAAGAACCTTATGTTCCGAGCCTAAAAACTTCAATATCAACTTCTTCTCACTTGGCTCCAATTTCTCATACCTTTACAATCTTAACTTGTGTCATTGGATGTACACACTTTTATGAACTATAGAACAAAATCCATAGTCACTTTAATTCGCACACTAAAACAAAAGTGAGACAACTTTGCATCGAACTTCACAATGTTAAGAAAGGAGATCGAACGGTATTAGGATTTCTTTTGCTCATTAAAGTCATCATTGCTTAGCTAAGCTCTATTGGAGTTCCTATTTTAGATCAGGAACAACTTGATACTTTACTCAAAGGTCTTCCAAAGAAGTATGAATCTCTCATCTCCATTGTTAACCACAAACATGAGCTTTGATGCCATGTTACAATTCTAGTGAAACAAAGAGAAATAAAATTTGGAAAAGAAATGTATTATTGAATTCTAAAAATTAGTTGCAAAATAAACCTATTTATATAGGCTATTGGAGTATTGAGGCTAAACATATTTCTAATGACTCTCTCATATTCTCTCAAGGCAAATACATTAGGGATTTACTAAAAAAGACTGTTATGTCTGATGCTAAAGGCATAACTACTCCTCTACTTGGAGGGCTTAAATTCTCAAAGTTTAGGAATGATTATATGGAGAATGCAACTCTTTACAAATCTAATGTTGGAGCATTGCAATATTTCACTATTACTAGACCAAAAATTGGCTACAGTGTCAACGAGGTCTATCAATTCATGGGACAACCCTTAATCTCCCACTGGCAGGGCTTTAAACACATTCTAAGGTACCTATAAGGGACTTCTGACTATGGGCTATTTCTTTAGCCTAGTGCACAAACACAACCTTATCTTCTCTATGCCTACTATGATGTTGATTGGGGATTTTATGTAGGTGATTAAAGATCAACCTCTATAGCTTGTTTATTTCTTGGACCTAATATTATCTCTTGGTGGTCCAAGAAACAAACTCTTGTTGTAAAAGTCTAGTGTTGAAGTTGATCGAGTACTACAATCTTGCATCCACTGCTTCATAAATTCCATGGGTTCAATCCTTATTCAAATAATTATATGTTGCTTGCTCTACTCCCACAATCTATGACAACCAAAACATTATGGCCCTGAGTCACAAACCTGTTCTTCGCTCTTACACAAAGCATATGGAGTTAGACTTCTTATTTGTCTGTGAGAAAGTTCTTCCTCACTCACTTATTGTTACTTGTGTCTCATCTTAAGATCAAATTACTAGCTTTCTTATCAAGTCTCTCTCTAAACTCTTGTTTGCTACTCTAAGAGACAAGCTCAAGGTTCTCAACAATCATTCTTCACCATGAGCTTATAGGGGGATGTTAGTGTACAGTTAATATTTGTGCAGTTAGTTAGAATTTTAATTTCCAGTTAGTTAGATCAGCCACTTTCTGATAGTTGTATCAGTTACATTTTGTTGTATAATTGGTTAGATTGAACCAACTCTAGTAGCTTAGGCCCCGTTTGGGGTGGTTGCGAGTTTTTGGTTTTTGGTTTTCAAATGCAATTTTCGAAACAAAACGCGTTTGGCTAAAATGGAGCTGAAATGGTTTTTATCTCAATTTCGAAACACTTTTACATTCATTTTCAAAACCAAGAAAAAAGGATTTGTGAATTTGGTTTCTGGTTTTAAAAAAAAAATACACATCATTATATTTGACAATAGCCTTGCTTGCCACCACCACCACCACAACCACCGCAATTGTCACCACCACTGTCATCGCCACCACTACTGCTCCTGCCATCTCCGCAGCCACCATCACCACCGCTACCACCACGACCACGACCACCGCCACCGCCACCACCATCATCGCTGCCACAACTACCACACCACCGGCATCGCTTACCACCATCACCGCTACCACAACTACCACCCATCACTGCTGCCACAACTACCACGACCACCAGCATCGCCTCCACCACCACAAGCTTCATGACCACTACCATCGTCACCGCCACCACGACCACATCACAACCAGCGTTGCGCACCACCACGACCACAATCACAACCATCAGCGTTGCCGCCACCACCACAGGCAATGTCACCACCACTATTGACTCTACCACCACCATCACCATTGGCACCGCCGCAATCACCACCGGTACTACCACAACCACCGCCATCGGCACTGCCATAATCGTCACCGTCGGCATTACCACCGCCGCCACCATCATTGTTGTCGTCACCACTACCACTGTCGTCACCCACAAACATATTCTTAAACTAATTTTAACAAAATAAGAAATTTCAAAGTAAGTTTATTTTGAAACCAAAAATTAGAAAAAAAAACTAAAACAAATTTTTAAAAACTAAAAACTGGTTGTAGTTTTTGAAATTTTCAAAACTCACAACCAAAAACCACCCTAAACGGGCCCTTATATAAATAGGTTTATTTTGTAACTCATTTTTAGAATTAAATAATACATTTTCTCAGTTTTATTTCTCTTTATTTTTCTAGAATTGTAGCATTGCTCGATATATTGTGATCTATTTAAGGAGCTGATATCTCCTAATAAATATTTTTCCATACACATTTTCATTGTCATTTTACAAAACACTAAAATGGTATGTATGACCAAATTAGGATATTCTCCAACAAAATTTCCAGGCAACCAAAAATTTGCAAAATTTGGGTCCTTGATATCATTTTAATACTTATATAGTTATATGAATCTAAAGAAAAAGACATAATTATTCTATATAGTAATTGACTTTATTTTTAAAAATTATATTTTTATTAGATAATAACAATAAGAACAATAATAATAATAAAAGAGAAAGACAACATCAATTAGACGAAAGATTACTTATCAATTAAATCTGAAGGTGTTTTGCTTAACAAAAAATAATGATTTGACATTCTCTTATATTCTTTTTGATTTACTTGTGTGAGTTAATAATATTCTCTCCCACATTCTTTTGGATTTTTTACCTTTTAGTGTGAGAGATTAAAAAAAATTGATCTAATTTAAATCTGTACAATGTAACTTGGTGTTGGTCAAGTTTAAACTTTGAAGGTGAGCTATTTGCACCTTCATCTCTTTACCTTTAGAAATTTTCCCAACCCAAGTCTTTTGGGAGTGATTTATATTTTAACTCATGCAATTTACCTGCATATTAATTTGATTATTTAATCTCGCAAATAAACATTACAAATATACACTTGGATAAATTATTCATTATCACTGTTGTTTAAGCATACATTTCATTGATTCTTTTTTATATTTATAGTAATTGTTTATTATGGATATCATTTTAGGAATTTTAAATAAATTAAAAGTTTTGATTATATTATGTAATATCTTATTCTAAACATAGTTTTCAATGATATGTAAATTATTAATTTATCAAACTAATATTTTATAAATTATTTATAAGATAATAAAATACAAAGTTTTTAGAGAAAAAGAATATGGTAGTAATATGTAACATGAGACAAAAAGAGAAAGAGAGTAAATTACACTGATATTTCATGAAGTTTCGTCAAATTTCATCCAATACCCCTCATTTTTTCACTCGTACACTAACCCCTTAACTGTTTGATGAACATTACCCCTTATACATTACATTACCCCATTGATTGTTTGAAAAAATTACATTGTGTACCCCTATAAGACTATAAGAAAGGTTATTGTAAATGTTAAAAAAAGAAAGTTATGTGCAATCTCAAAAAATCTTTGAGAGTATCAACGTAATTTACTCAAAATAAAAACTTTATAATATACGATAAATTATTATTATTACTACTATTGTTATATATATATATAGAGAGAGAGGGAGAGAGGAGGGATCAAATTACATTGGTGTAATTTTTATCAACTATTATATCATCAATAACTTTATATAAAAGTTGAATTTGGTCAATCCAACCGTTGAATTACAACTTTATATTACCTAGATTGTTTATGCCAAATTTTGTCAAAATTGAAGAACAATAAGAAGGTGATCAAATGATTCATATTTTAGTATATTTTGAAAAGTTTACATTATGTTGATTTTGATTTGTATGAATGACGTATCAAATAATTTTAGATTAAAATAAATTTTGTATGTATGATCTATGTAAAGGAAACTTTCAATTTAACAGTGGGTTTTGAAAAAATATTATCTAATTGATAGTCATTGAATAGTGTAATAATTGATAAAAGTGATATCGTGTAATTTGATCCTTTTCCATATATATATGTATGTATGTATGTATGAAACAATTTAATTTTTAATATAATTTAAATGTGATGAGTACGAAATTAAATGAGCATACATAATCCATAATTTAATGTAATTAGTATCATATAAAAAGGTGATTTATATTTTACAATTTGAAAAAAAGAGAGTCATACTATCAAATTATACATTTGAATGAATTAGTTTTAATTTAATGTTAATTTATTGTATTGTTTAAGTTAGTTAAAATTAAAATTTGATTAAAATTAGTAAATATTGATTATTTTTTTGATATTTTCACAATTTATTATTTTTTAATTTATTAATTATTTTTATTTTATTTATACAATTTTTTTAATTTGAGTGTATATTTTGACTTTTGAGCATAAATTAATATGATTATAATTTAATTTGATTTTAATCAAAATATTATTTATTATTTGTTATATTGAACTAAAATGATAAAAAACTAATATTTTTTTGGATAAAAAAGAATTATTGTGATGATAATATATAAGTGACATAAGATTCAAATAGAAAAAATCTTTACGTGTTTTAAATTTTGAACAAAGAATTTTGAATTAATAAAGAATATTATCATATAAAAAACATTAACACATTTATCAATACATATTTATTGGGTTAAAATTGGAAACATTAACATGTTAATCAATACATGTTTTTTCTTTTTACGGCATCAATACATATTTATTGAACATATCATTGAGGCTCTTTTTTTTAACAAAAAAAAAACTCAATCTTTTAAGCATTTTGCTTCATCTAAATAATTGCAAATGTAAAAGTTAGAAAATAATGTCAACAACCGAACTTTTTTTTTTTTGATGGCGTGAACAACAACCAAACTTAAAATGCTAAATGTTAGAAAAACTTTTGAATAAAATATTCTAAGAAAATAAAAAAATGACAGAAGTTTACCTTGGAGCAATAAGAAGAAAACATAAAACATAAAAACAAAAACAACAATAAAAAAGATATCATCTCTCTATATAAATTAGAATAGCTATTTTGCATGAGAGTGTTTTTAGTCGTTATTATTCAACGAGAGCGTTTTTAGCTGTCATTTTTCAACGAGAGTGTTTCTAAGAATTTTTTTAACTTCTCATATCTTTTAATCTATTATTTTCAGTTCTAAATTGAATTTTAATATTTTTAAAATTTTTTTAATCAATAATCAGATTGATATTGTATCACAATATAAATTATATATTATAAATTTAAAATATAATCTATATGTTTAAAAATATTTATTTATTATGAATTTTAATTATTAAATAATTTATATTGTATATTCAGAAGTATTTATTTATTATAAATTTATATTATATAAAATAAATATTTATTTTGTGCAATACACAGGTTAAAATTATAGTTTCAAACAAAGAAGAAAAATAAATATATAAAATTTAATTTTAAAGCAAAAAAATTCAACCATATTTTTGTAGCATAATAATACTCTTTTTTTTTTTTGGTGAAACTCCTCTTTTAAATTTTTTATGTCATCTTAGTTGTTAAAACTTGAAACAATAAAAAGTAACAAAATATCATGCAAATGTCAAATTTCAGATATTGGGAAATTTTAAAAATATACTTGAGGACAATGAAAAAAATTAGAATATTACCTTAGAGAAAGAAGATAAAACTATAAAATAAAAAAAATAAACAATTGAATAACAATGAAAAATATATATAGAACAAAGAAATGAATCAAGTAAAATGAAAAAAAAATAGATTCATAATTTTTAGAACTTTTGATCATTTTGGACATTAGTGTATCTAATTAAGTCAAAATCAAAAGACATGATGCAATAGAGAAATTTTTTATCGCAAAGCTTGCTACTCAATAATAAATTGTTTTTACTACTTATGAAACTTTTTTAAAAAGGAACGTTTGAATAATATTCAAATCACAACATTGCTAATTATAAAAATCATTCCATAAAATTTAATAAATTAATTATAAAATCAAAATTCCCATAAGATTTAATGATTTAATTGATTAGTTTAATAAGAATATGTACTCATAACTACTTTAATGACCATAATTATGTATTTTTTATGAATTAACAAATAAAATAAAAATTTCAATAGCATTTTAGTGAGAAAAGAATCAATATGGTGTTGTTACGTAATGTTTGTCTAGTGACAAAACCTTATTTATTAATAATATAATTGATAATTGATTGATTACAAATCTCATATATTTTTTCCCCTTTTCAATCTAAAAACTTGTGGAATTTATAAAAGATAAGATGAGATTATCTCATGTGATTTTTTCCCTTTTTAATTAAAAACCACAAAATTTATTTATTTTTGGTACAACCACATGTATTCTTCATAGAAGACAATTCAGTTTGAGTTGGTAGGACCACTATGGGTTACAGAACTCTCCTTTCAAATATTTACACTAAAATTTATAAAGGATCACATGAGATTTGCAATACAAAAAGTAATATGAGTTGTCAATTTTAATCCGATGATTGTAATTAAATACTATCAAAAATTGCAAAGGAGAATTTCGGTTGATTACTGAGATTTTTAATTTTTTTCGAGAGATTTAATGACACCCATAGGTGTACTACCTTCTCCCAACAAGATTTTTTCCATATGCACTTGTCAGGATTCGAGTTCAGTACCACTCGAATTAACCACTTTTTGGTTTATGTGATACATGACTACTAGCTTACATTTAATTTTAACCATGATTATATAACTTAAATTTATAATTCTCACATTATTACATATAAATAATAAATTTAAACCTAATTAAAATTTTTAATTAAGATTTTATTAAATCTTTATAGAAGGACATATTATATTTTCATTGAATTTATTTATTTTATCATCAATTTAATATTTTTGATTACTGTTTTATAATATTTTTCTCTAACTTACATTACATCAACTATTTTTTTATAAAAATTATAAATATTTTATTTTATACAAATATAACTCCTCAAAAAAAAAAAATGGTTGAAAAATTAATTAATCGAATTTAAGTGTCAAAAATGAAGGGGGAAAAAAATATCTACCTTTGGCGAATGGATCGAGTCGCCCCTGGTTTCATTTGATGAAAATAAAACGCGAAGCTTTTAAAAGGAAACAATTTTTGATTTTTGTTTCTTTTCTCTCCCTCTCCCTCCTTCAATTCACGGCGGGTTACGATGCCTCTTCAAATTTCGCCCCAAACACCGAAACAGCGTGAGAGCACACACTACGCAACTCATATATAAATCATTTCCTTTCCGTGCCCTTATTCAGAAGAAAGATCGAATCATCTCGAAGGAAAGAGGTTGTTACCGAAGTCCTTCTCTCTCATTTTCTATGCAAACGTAGAGATCCAGAAGCCATTTACCACAACCACGTCCCTATATTCCTCTGTTTCCTCGATTAAGGTAGTACGCTTCGTTTTTAGCTCGATTCAGAATATTTGCTTTTAATCAATAAATTGCATTGCAGAAATGGCGGTTCTGTTGATGATATTTGCTGTTACTTAATTAGGTTTAGTATTTACTCCCAAACACTGAACTGTTATTGTTTAACATTAGAGTGAAATTGTCGATGGAGAGAGCTTTTCATGTGTAACGTCTTGAGAAAATTTGGATAACTACGCCAAATTTTGTAATTAAACCTTTTGCTCTTTTAATGTTTACCTTATGGTTTGGGCGTTATTGCTGCACTGCTTATTTGACATTTGATTGTACTTTTACTCAAATTTGATATGGTTCTATTTCATTTTAATTTTCTTGGCTGTATTTCATTTTTCTTGGCAGATTTTATAAGAAGCAAAGTCAATTGTACAGATTTAGTGTAAAACATTAAAATTAGTTCTTGAAATCAAGGTGTTGGTATTTATTAGAAGTCCGTCTTTTCAGTGATAGTGAGTTCATATTTATGGTTTGGTTCCTATATCAGACAAGGAAGATAGAAACGGCCAATTCTAATTTAGAAAAGTTGGATGGAGCTTGATCGTTTTCAATATTCATAAGGAGTGCTAGTAAATTAGATGGCTGAGATGATTTGAATCTTGTTGCTAAACACTCAATTAATTAAGCAATATTGGTTCTTTGCTTTATAAAATGCTTTCTAGTAATATTGGGAAAAAAACTTTTTATGGGTTTGTGGCGCTGAGGGTTATATGACTTACACAGATGTTGTCTAGATCCTATTTGAAAGCTCATTTAGGCACTACTCCAGCATTGGTGTAGTTGTGTCTGAACATTGTTTTCCTGTTTTCAGTAAATAGAAATAGGCTTTTTTATGTGTCAATAAGGTCTGTGATATACTTGTTTGTGAACTTGATGATTATTTGTGACTTCTGCCTTGTCCTTTTTAAAGAACAAGGATGGTGGTTGAAATAATGGGTTCAAAACCCATTATTATCTATCCTGGGAAGAGAAACTATTATCTTTGGAAACGAAATTATTATTTTAAAATGTTTTTGAATGCTGTTTGTTGTTCTAGTATTTGCCAATGTTGTGCTTTTCCTCCACATTGTAGTTGGCCTCTTTGTCATTCTCTGAGAAGGTTGTACTGTTATATGTTACATATATAGTTTATCCTATTTAATATGCAGTCTTGTAAGTTTGTTTGTCCTCATGATGTAACCTTTGCTAGAGATGGAGGGAAAAACTGAGGATGAAGTGGTGGATATTGAGAGTGCTTCTAGTGGTTCTTTCAATGATGATTCAGATGATGAGGAATCTTTAGTGCCTGAAATAGATGATGAAGTGCATCTTGAGGTCAGTCATGTAGATATTTTCTTTCACCCTATTTTCTTTGTTTATTGATGATAATTTTTTCTTATACTCATATAAAAACCTAGCTGTCTATATTTGCTTTTTTGATATAAACTTTATTGTGTTTTATATCTGTTTTTATGTGTATCATGCAGGAGCCATTAACAGAAGAGGAAATACAAGATCTTATTTCTGAGTTGTTAGAAGTGGAGAGTAAGGTACTATAATTATACAGACACAAGCATGCAATATGCTAGATAGGTACTACCCCCCACAAACACACACACAAACACACTATTTAAGCTTTTCATGATCTCTAATCAGGTATTATTCCACATCCTAAGTTGTATCTTCACTTTATGTTTTTTTAATTACAATTTAATTATAATCTCTTTCCTGCTTTTTAATAACTGCCAAGTGCCAACTTATTGATTTTTTTTTAGTTTATTTAATTGTTTACGGAAATTACAAAAAAAAAAAAACTAATATGTCTGGTTTATGAATTTATGAATAACTAATCAACTGAGTGGTTGTGCATTAACTCCTCTTTGAATATTATCTAGTTGAGCTGTTAATTTTTTACCATAAATTCTTTTTATAGCTGTTAGAATATTAGCATTTATGTTAGAAAGTTGACTATATTTATTTATATTCACTAAATATTAGATCATTAGAATAATCAATCATTGATTGTTAGGCTAGAGTTTGATTTTTTTTTGTCAGCTGAGATTACTTTCTAAGTGATTCTAAGTATAGGAATAAATACCAGAACATGCATGTACCTAATCAGGGTTATCAGTAGCGCACAATCGTGCTGCTATAAAATGGTGTGTTGCGGCCTCTGATGGCTACCTGCATACAATAGTGTTGCAATTTTGCATAGTAGGAGTTGCACCCACGAAACACAGCCTCTATCCTGGAAAAATGCGGGCCATTCCAGCCGCTATGCCTCATGGAAAAATCCCCCTTTTATCCCCATTTTGTATGAGGCTAACCTATTTTTGGCGTTATTTTTGTGTTTTAGATTTAGATCAGAAACATAGTGTTTTTTGTTTCTGGTGTGATTTCCTGCAAACCCATGCATGCAGCACACAGCCTTTATCCTGGAAAAATGTGGGCCATTCCAGCTGCTATGCCTCACGGAAAATCCCCTTGTCATCCCCATTTTGTATGAGGCTAACCTATTTTTGGGGTTATTTTTTGTTTTTGATTTAGATCAGAAACATATTGTTTCTTGTTTCTGGTGTGATTTCCAGCAAACCCATGCATGCAGGCATCATTTCCTGTGAACACACATTCTGTTCTGCCACTTCTGTTCAGCTTTCTCCAACACTGCACTGTTCTCAGCAAAAAAGCTCTGAAAATATTCTGGCCATTCTTTTCAATCAGCTTCTTGGTGAAACTTATCAAAATAAGCTTGTTTAGCTTATTTCAAGAAATTTTGTGGTTAAATTTGTGACTTAAGTTGTAATGTGATAAGAGCTTATTAAATACACTCTTAACTAAGCTAATTACATAGATGCACTCAAATAGTGAACGACTCTCAGATGCATTCAAGTAAAATATTAGCCGAGTGTTGTGTATGGTATGTAAAATTGCAATAAATCAATATATTTTTATTTTCCACATGCATTAAAATGTTTAAATGGAGGTTCTCTAACATTTTTTTAGGCTGCAGAGGCTCAAGAAGCTCTTGAAGTGGAGTCTCTTTCTAAAGTGGAGAGTGAAGTTAGACAAGAATTGAAGCAAACTCTTCAGGAGGATGATGTTGGTTTTCTCTCTTTGTCCCTGGTTGTTTTTATCTTTCTGTTTTTTCACTTATGATTTGTGTCTTGTCTGTAGTTGGAAATTGCTGTTGCTGATGAGATGACTACTCTTAAAGAAGAGTGGGAAGCCGTTCTGGATGACCTTGAAACTGAAAGTGCCCACTTACTGGTTTGATTTTATCTTCGATTTTTAATAGATATTTTGGTTTGCAATATTTGCTTGTCTCTTCGTGCTGTTATCAGTTGGTATCACTATCAATACTTAGAAATTGGTCTCATCTGTATTTTTCTTCTTATGATATTGATTTGGGTCTTGCTATTTATTTCTTTTTGGCTGTGATACTTAAAAAGTAAAATAGCCCTCTGAAATAAGTTCACACCAAACTTGATTAAAATATGTCTGAATTTGCAATAACCCAGATCACTGGTGACAGATTGAGCTGTGATTGTGATATTAAACCTTCCATACTCACCTTTTATTTGAGCTGAGGATGGTCAGGAGCTTGGGAGTTTCAAACATGCTAGTGATTACCTTTGCTTTGTAGTTTTACATATAAAATACCATGTTTCAAATGGAAGTTTGAATAAGTTCAATATTTTGGAGGATTCAGCAGTGTGGTATGGTTTAGTAACACTATTACTTATAGAATCTTTGATTTTGATCTCACCATCTGTGCCTTGTTTTTGAGATTAATTGACATAATACATGCTGAAATTCATTCATCGCCATAATTAACTATTATTATTAAGCCTTGACACAACGGCGTGTTGTTTCCTTGTGATCTGTGGTAATCACAACACAAGTTCTAGCTGTGGAAATGTCTTCTCTAATATGGGTAAAATGCCGGAATGGAAACAAACTACAGATTGAAATCTAATTCTGACTATGTATGAGCAAAGCTTCTGAACCCAACGTTGTGTGCTTACCTGTGAACCAAAAGCTGAAAACTTTAACCCATTGGAATTTTTGCAAGTGTGATGTCAAAGAAGGGGAATTTACCATAAGAATTTGCATATAATTCTTGATACTGTTTTAGTAGAGGATTGTACAACCCCTAGGAAGAAAGGATTCTCTCACTTTTGGAGAAGATAAGTTGAAAATAATTTCTTCAAAATAATGATCAACTCCAAAGTCAATGTCCTTCCCACCATATAAAAGCAGAAAATCGTTGAATACAATTGGGTCTTAAGTACAACCCTTTAATGTAAACTAGTATAAAATTCACAATCAACTAATAAAATTAGCCCTTAACTATTACAAGCCTAATTTAGGCCTTATTGACCATGTAATTTCCATATAAATGCCAACTTGTTATTAAGCTTTGTGGCACTTGTTAATTGCCCAAAAGGCTCCATTTATTTCTCCAAAGATTCATTCAAGTAGACTGTTGGAACTTGGAAATATGAATATTTTATGAGACAAGAGCTTCTTTAATTTTTATTTTTCTAAGTTGCCTCGATACTTGGTATATCTAGGTTCAATGCATCTTAGGAAGTAGTGCTATTTTAATTGTTCTCTTATAAATTGTTTTGGCATTGATTATCTTTGTAATACTCTTGAACATAAACAGTCCATTCTGGTGTGTGGAAAACAGACTCAAGCACATTCAGAAAAAATTTCTTTCTCATTTTTTCACGTAGACTTGAGTTGGCGCCTTGTTGTGAACTTAAGCAATTAGCAATTAGGTTATCAATGGCATGTTTATCTCTCTTAGCTTGAGGTATTGCCATTGTGCCCCTGTGAACCACCAATGAATCACTGGTATTCAACTTTGGTTGGCTTCCTTCCTTGATCTCTGTTACTCTCCATGCACCCTATTAACGCTGCATGCATTTGACCTTCCTCAGATCCCACAATGGTCAAAGCTTCGTGTAATTGGTTGCCCTTTATTTGCCTGCGTGTGTGCTTTTCTTTTCTTTTTTTGTTTAATTTTGTAAATTGTGCTAGATTCTTACATTTTAAGTTGCTAAGACTTTTGTTTGGTTGGTGTGGCAATTTCTTGGAGCTGTTATAAATTCTGCTTTTGTTGAAATGTGCTTATGTTTTTCTTCTGCTATTTATTGATATGATCTTGAGTAGGAACAACTTGATGGGGCTGGCATTGAGCTTCCTAGCCTTTATAAGTGGATTGAAAGAGAAGCTCCTAATGTTTGCTCCACTGAAGCATGGAAAAAGAGGAATCATTGGGTTGGGTCTCTAGCAACTGCTGAAATTGCTGAGTCAATTGCTGATGCTGAGAAACATCTACAAGTAAACAGACCTGTTAGAAGGTATGGTTCTTATATGGCATTGGATCTGGCAACAATCAAATATGTTCTCTTATAGGTTTTTGGTGTTGGTTCAGGCGACATGGTAAACTACTGGAAGAGGGTGCTAGTGGCTTTCTCCAAAAAAAACTTTGTGATGAAACCCAGGAGCCAGTAAAGAAAGAAACTGAGGGGGATTGGGATCTGTTCAATAAAATAGTTTCTGATGGGAGTGGCATTGATGCTTCATTTGGCAGTAAGCATTGGGGTTCTGTTTATTTGGCCAGCACTCCACAGCAAGCTGCCTTGATGGGACTCAAATTTCCTGGAGTTGATGAGGTGGAAAATATATTTTTGACTGTTTACTGCTTTTTTTTTATTGGATGTATATATAAAAGGAATGAAATGAAGGGGAAGAGAGAATAATTACTGGAGCTAGCGGATGTTAATAGTTTATTCTATTCATCGTTCCTTTTTTTCCCCACCCTTGAATTTGAGATCCCCTGAATTTGGATTCTTTTTGATTTGAAATAGACGTCAGGAAATGGCTGGGTTAATGTTAGTGGTGTTACTTTTATCCAATGAAAAAATGGCATTAGTAATTCGTTGGTTCTCATGTTTCTTCATAAAAATCAATTGTTAGGTATTACTCAGTTTCCATCCCTTACATTGTAGAATATAGCATGCACTACCTTTTCTTTCCCTGCTACTTACCTTGAATACTGGTTTCAATTTGTTAATTTGCCTCATAATTTGGCATTGCCATTGTGTGCATGGGTCATATGATTGTTGAATTGTTATTTGAGGATTCATGAATTATCTTTAGCCTTGTTTGTATGGTTTTGTTCTGGTTGTAGAAAATGGTTAATTTTTTTGGTATTTGGAATTTTGATCTTTTCAATGCATTCTTAAATTCTAGGCTTTTACGTAATTTAATAAATTATGGCAGCTGTTTCGTATAGCATGTTCTTCACCATAGGTGATGTATGTTCACTATCTTAGTTACCTTTTTCTTTTTGGAAATTCTTTTTCTTTAGGTGGAGGAGATTGATGATGTTGATGGTAATTCTATGGATCCATTTATTGCAGCTGCCATTGCAAACGAAAGGGAATTAGATCTTTCTGATGAGCAAAGGAGACAATTTACAAAGGTTAGTTATCATTTCATCATTTATTTATTGAGTAAAATGGGATGCTGGTCCTTGAAAGTGTTCTGCATTGACAAACTCCCTGATTTTAACGAAGTGTATGATTTAGTGTGTATTTGGATTAACTTATTTTGAAGAAATGATTGTTTTTCTCTTGTTATCCTCCAAATAGAGCTTTTGAAATAAATGATTATTTCCTAAAATTAAGTTGTTACCGAAATGTTTAGCCTTTAAATTATGCAAACATGTTTCATGTTAGTCTTCTTGCTATCAGTTGAGTTTTGATGAATAACATGAAACTTTGAATAATTTAAGTACTCAATCATCTAATTAACTAAATGAGACTAAATTGTAATCGTAAATGTAGTACATTTTCGGGGACCAATATGACTGTTTAGTATTGTTTGACAGCCTTGTTGATTTTCCTTTATCTGTTACACAGTGGGATGTCTTATATTCATTTTCCATTGTATCTGATATAGTAATCATGCATTTAGATGAAAAGCTTTTTATCCTGAAGAAAGATGTATCAAATAAGCCAGTTGTATATTTTTGTGTATTTGAACGGCAGAAAAATTCAACGCTGCTAGTCATTGACTTGGATGCTAATGTAGCCTGGATTTATTTATTTATTTTTTATATATTTCCTATTTGGAATGAACTAATTATTGAGTTCTATAGCGGTTTCTTTGTTTGGTTTAGTATGTCCTGTTTCAGGTAAGTATTTATGATAACATTTTTTAGGATTAATATTAATTCTCTAGCTCTGTATTTCTCTGTTTTCTTAATATAGTATTCTATGAATGAGTGTCTATTCTTATCCTTATTTCATGTCCTCCACCTCCTTGTATTCTCAAAATTATCTTTATGGTGTGAGCCTATGACTACACAGGCGCTATGGTAGCATAGAGTGCAGAGCAACAATGTGCCACAAAAATATTTGAGTAGTGGTGTGTTTTCTAATGGCAGCCCTTGTGGCGCTATAGCAGTGCTAGAGTGAGATATTTCAAAAAATCTATTTTTACCCTTCCCCTTTTCATAACTCAGACAAACCCTAATTGGATGCTAGTTTCCTACGCTACTCTCTACTGTGCAACATCCACACTGTGCGACACCCAGCCAACTCTGGCAGTCTTTCTGGTGGTGACCCTCACTTCACTTTCACTCTTTTCTCTGTTCTGAACTCTGAACCACCTTTGTTTTGAATTGAGGATTTTTTTTTTTGGGCATTTATGTGTGTATATTATAAATTATTTAATTTGCAGAAATAATTTTAGAATAGCGGTCATCCTTCTATGCAATATCCCAGTTTAGCATTTTTGGGGTTAGCTGCTACGCTCTGCAATGTGAGATTGATAACTATGATATGACTACAAAATTGGCATATATTCTTGTGGTCATCTCTTAATTGTCAAATTAGTAATGGTGTTTGACATTTGGCCTTTTGAATAATCATGCATACTCTGAACAGATGCACACAAGCACGAAGTAAAATGCTAACATGTACTAAACCAGGGTATGATAAATCAGTACATATAGGGGCATGCCATGTTAATAAATGTTTTGCATATCTATATATTTTCTTCTTCATGTGAATATGTTTGCCCATGTTTATGAAGTTGATTATATTTTCATGTGCTTTTTTTTACAGGTCAAAGAAGAGGATGATGCAGTTGTTGATAGGAAACTTCAAATCCGTTTGAAACATAGGAGGCATCAAAAGAAAAGCAAAGAGGTGAGTTTTATAACTTTATTCTCTTTTATTTTGCTTGACCCAGAAACTGTTTGACATTACTTTTGTGTCTTTTTATTAAGCATGTTATTTTTGAGATCTCTTAGACAAATGATTACTTCGGTATCATTTAACTGAATTAATGATCTTGTGTATAGGTTAATTAAAAAGTGGTTCCTGGTATTCGTAATTGGGTATTGGGACCTAATTTTAGGAAATCATATGGCTTATTGCTGATTGAATTGATTTGGTTATGTTCCTTTCACATTGTCATATCCTGTTACTAAATCTGAATGCAATTCAGCGAGAAATGAGCACATCTATCCTGTTGACGGAGAGCCACACTGACAATGGGAAGGATACATGTGTTCTTATGGAGACCGATAAAATTGAAGGTTTTGATGCCAGTCATCATCTTGACAAAGAAAAGCCTATGAGTACTGGTGATTTGTCAGATCCACCCAAATCTTCATCGCATGATGTTATTGAACAGAGAGGAATCAAACGTGTAAACAGTGGTGAGCTTGATGATGATAATAAAAAGTGTCGGATTGTTATTGTTGACAGTGATAATGAAGCTGATGTCACTGGAGAGAAATTGGATTGCAATACTCAAGAGGTAAAAGAAGATATATGTAACAATGGTGCTGATTCTCTTCCTTCAGAGCAACTGGATGAAAAATTTTGGTGCACAGTTTGTGATAAAGTGGCTCTTGAGGTGCATCCACATCCTTTCTTGAAAGTGATTATTTGTGGAGATTGCAATTGCTTATTAAAAGAAAAGACACATAAAAAGGTATGAGCCTAAATCTACTAATGTTTTGCTTGGAAATTGTTCTAGAATTCCAAGGGATATTTGGTGCATATTTGCATACTTTTTTAGTATATTAGTAAAACTGAGCTTTACTGTTAATAAAATTCAATAACAGTTTTTTCAGTTTAAATAAATATGGTTTTGGTCATCCCATTCGAGTTCAAGCATCTATTTTGATTGTGTAAATTGGTAAATATGCTGTTTGTGTTTGCTATGGAGGAGGAAGAAGCTATTCATTTAAGCAACCTGAAAAAGATATTGTTGTTCAAAGTATTGTGTTTCATTAAATATTAATAGATGGTGTTTCCCTCATTTGAGCTCAGCTGATCTTCCACAGCATCTCAATCTCAAGTTAATATTTCTATATCCATAAAGGAGGCTCAAAACTCAATTAAAATGCTTACTTGTCACAGGATATAGGACAAGATTGTTCAGAGGGTTACTGTACATGGTGTGGCGGAAGCGGTGAATTAGTTAGTTGTAAATTATGCAAGATTTTATTCTGCACCAAATGTTTAAAGAAGAATCTTGGTGTAGAATTGGTTCCTGATGCTCAGGCCACTAGCTGGCATTGTTGTTGTTGCCATCCAAATCTTTTGCAAAGACTGTCCTTGCAACTAGAGAAAGCTATGGGGTCTGCTGATATAATAGTTTCCAGTTCTAGTAGTGATTCAGATAATTCAGATGATTCAGATGCAGAGATTAATGTTACAATCAGGTGAAGTCATCGTTACAGGCTTAATTAATTGACAGCACTCAATGTGTTCTTTTGATCCAAATTACTATGGCTTGGTCATTTTCTTGAATATCTAATTAGCAATCATGATGTATACCTCATGCTTATGCTTCTTATCCTGAGATTGCTTATTGTCTTTTTGAGCTGCATATGACTATCTGATTTCCTCCAACATCATTGCTTATATGTAGTTTTATTTATTTATTTTTTTATTGATTACTGACATTTTTATAGTTGAGACTTAGCAATTAATGCCATTGGCTGACGGTTAGTGATGCTTACATCTGTACATACTTTTTCCCTATGGTCATTCTTGTATTAATATGTTCTGATGATGATTAAGCAAATACAGGTGGTTTGAAAAACATTTTACTTTCTGTTTTCTCTTATTTTTTGAATGTGTATTCAATTTGGCAAATTTATTTGATGATTTGTATGGGTTTCTGTTGAATATTATTGTCTTTACTGTTGTTTCATCTTGTATCTTCCTTTAGTCATTCCTAATAAGAATTCACATAGCTGTCTCATTTGGTATGAAATCATTTGCATGGCATTCTCAGGTTCACATGCATTTTTTTGCTGTGCTAATATAACTTTACACTTTACTACAAGTTATCATCAATAATTTGCATATTTGAATTGCAGAGATGTTAATTATCAGATTTTTTTTAAATTTTTTGACAGCTCCAAGCGAAGACACAAAAAGAAGATTCGGAGGATACTTGATGATGCTGAATTAGGAGAAGAGACAAAAAGGAAAATAGCAATTGAAAAGGTGAGATTTTATTGAGAATTTTTGTTTTGCCAAAACTGGTTTTGCTGGTCCAAATTGTTCATTGTCATCCCACCTTCTGTAGGAACGTCAGGAACGCCTGAAGTCTTTGCGAGGGCAGTTTTCTGCCTCATCAATTGAGATGAGCTCTGACGGCTGTAACGGGAATTTATCAGAAGGTGCAAGTGTTGAAGTTCTTGGTGATGCACTAGCAGGTTACATAGTGAATGTTGTAAGGGAGAAAGGTGAAGAAGCTGTCAGAATTCCTCCTAGCATCTCAGCTAAACTGAAGGCCCATCAGGTTTTTGATTTTTTAGACAGTTGCTTCTCTGGATATAAATTCTCATTTCTGCTTGGAATTTTCATTGTACCTAGTTCTTTATTTAGCTTAAGATCCTGAAAAAGATTATCCACATTTATTTATTTATTTTGGGACAAACAACCTTATTAGGATTCTCTTCAGGTCATAACAAGTACATATGTTTCTGTTTGAACTTACAACTGTGTTATTCGCTTATTGCATAGCAATGGAAGAGAAGGAAAAAAAATAAAGCTATATGTTGTATGTCAGTTTGGTACTTCTGTATGTTAGACTGGCAACTTTTTATCCGTTGTTCTAACTGGAGGATTTTAGGAAACTCTGACTACCTGTTTGGACATATTTTTTTGGGCTCCATGCCAAGCAATTATAATTAGACAATATGGACACTCTTCATCTTGGAAGCTGATATGCCTTCATTTGCCACTTGAGTAAATCAGTAAGCACATGCTTGGAAAGCTTATTTTTCAGGAAATAACCATTTTTAATATCCTTCATGATAATGGCAAAAAAAAGAGATTATTTCTTTAAAATAAGCCAAACAAAACATGCACAAAAGGAGGTTTGATTGCTAAACAAGCAAACTGGGGATACCATAGTAGTAAGGAGTATGAATGAGTCGTCTCTTCACCAGTCTTACATCTTCCATTTCTTTATTTGAATGTTTTATTGCCATTTATTCAAGCATCTTTGAAGTTTTTACATGGAGTTTGTTGGTCTTTTGGGATTTGGTTTTTTTATACAATTTAATTTGTTTCACATTTGCAGATTACTGGAATAAGATTCATGTGGGAAAATATAATACAGTCAATCAGAAAAGTGAAGTCTGGGGATAAAGGTCTTGGATGTATTCTAGCTCATATGATGGGCCTTGGTAAAACTTTTCAGGTATTGTACTCATTATGGAGATTTTATTATGTAGATATAATTGAGGAGCGAATTCTGTTTTGTTGAAAATACATGTGACAGATCGATGTTTTTTCTGTGAAATTGCACTTTTTTGAGTACACCTTACATATTTTTTTTCTTCTTTTTTTGTTCACTTTAAAAAAATTATCATTATCGACCTTTTGCAAGATTTGATCATGATAATCTGTTGAAGTTTAGATCAAATTGAACAAATATTACTCTACAATGTGACTTTGTTTAGTCTAATGTAGGTATGTGATGGGGACTTGGGTATTATGGGGTGCCTAAGTCCCACATCAAGTAGTATGAGATGCTCGATGGAGTATTTAAATGGCTTAGTTCTCCCCCCTTAACAGCTAGCTTTTAAGGATGGGTTCCCCAAATGCTTAGATGCTTATCAATTGGTATCAGAGCTAGTTGTTGATGTCTCGGAAAGGGCTACCTATGGAGATTTCTGACCAACGAGGAAGTTGAATAAAGTGTCATCGAGTGAAGTGTCGTAGAGTGTGAGCCGCTGAGACGTTGACTCTGAAGGGCGGTGTTATGATGGGGACTTGGGTATTATGGGGTGTCTAAGTCCCACATCGAGTAGTGTGGGAAGCTCGATTGAGTATTTAAGTGGCTTGGTTCTCCCCCCTTAACAGCTAGCTTTTAGGGGTGGGTTCCCCAAGTGCTTAGATGCTTATTCGTATGATTTGAAGTCTTTTACTGGATTGTTAGTCTTCAATTATTAGCTATTGTTCTTATTGTTTCATCCCTGTCATTGTTCCTATTTTTGTAATTCTAGTAACATGTTTCTTCTTATAATGTCTAGTTCCTTTTCTTTTTGTAAAGATAGAGAAGCCTTGTTCTAATTGTGTGCATTTATATGCATATTTAGAGCATAGGGTGATATGCAAGAATGTATCAATATACCCCTGTAGCACTATTATGCTGTATGGCAGCAAGCTCCACAACATGGTGATTAGGGATCATTTACCACACACACATATAGGATATATATTCGGTGAGAGATGAGGGTGTGAAAGGAGTAAATCTTAGCCTTGCGATTTAAATGGATGGTTAAAAATAAATTTATCTAAAATAATCTTGACAATCTTGACCATCCATATATGGAAATTAACTTTTCTCACCCTTCATGCTCTTATTAGATACGCCCCATATATATATATATATATATATGTTAAATAATTTCCAGACTTCTAGGCAACTGTGCTGGAATGGTCTTTGTACCTGGTCTTTTATTTTCCTGCTACCATCTTTAGATTATGATAAGCACTTAAGTACTTGGGGAACCCTCCCTTAAAAGCTAGCTATCAAGGGGGGAAAACTAAGCACTTAAATACTCTACCGAGCATTCCATACTACTCGATGTGGGACCTAAACACCCCGTAATACCTAAGTCCCTATCATAGCACCACTCCTAAGAGCTGACGTCTTGGCGGCTGACACTCTATGACGCTTCACTCAGCCTTTCTGGTCAGCCCCTCTGTAGGTAGCCCATTTTGAGACACCGACAACCAGTTCTGATACCAATTGATAAGCACCTAAGTACTTAGGGAACCCTCCCTTAAAAGCTAGCTATCAAGGGGGGAGAACTAAGCACTTAAATACTCCACCGAGCATTCCATACTAATCGATGTGGGACTTAGGCACCCCATAATACCTACGTCCCTATCAGATTACATGGCTTCTATTTATATGGCTGTTGTCTGTGTAAGTGTATACTGTGCTTCATTCATCATTGAAAGCAGTTGGGGCTGTGGAGAGCAGCCAAGATAGTAGTAATGTCCAGGTCACTATTTGGAAAGGATCCCAAACATTTTGCTAAACTGAAAGCTCAATGTTTGTGCATTTTTCAGTTGCTGCACGTGGCAGTTATTGCTTTCATTTAGCTATTATGAATTACTGGCATGCCATCTAGAGCATGTTCACTATCTAACCATGTGCTGACGTGCAATCTGAACAGAAAAAAGATTTAGGGTCAAATACTAGATACAGAGTTCACATCCTAAAACCACTGAGTGTGTAGATCAGCTAGTTGGGGGTTGTTTTAGCTTAACTGGGGGTCTCAAGTTCAAGTTCTGAGACTGCAATTGCATTAAGAGCTCGGAGTAAGAGCTTTATTGCCTTTCTATTCTTAAAAATCCCCTTAGTCGTAAATCATATAAATTCTCTTATGATTCCAAAATCCAATAGAAAATTATTTTAAAAGAACTGTTCAAGAACTAAATGATCCCCTTTCTCAATCCTTATACCAGCGGATCCTCAAACATGTAGTCCTACTTAACTCAATTTGGATTAGTTGGATGTCCAATGTGGCGTTTAGATATTGGTGTTCCTAAATTAAAAAAAGTACATCCTAGTAGAACGTACCAAACAGGTGCATCAGGAACATATTATTATCTTAATCAATCCCTTTATGCACTGATTTCTGTCCCCCAAATATTATTGGTCTTGTTGATCTTGATCATGAACAGTAAAAAGACCAATGCTTGATCAAACATTATGCCAATGTGTTGGGATTCTCATTTGGTTATATATGGAAAGAAGCTGTATGTTGGTAGTCAAGAGATAAATCATTGGAAAAGAAGACATTATAGAAAGGACACATGAAAATTACATGGCTGATTATGGTCAAATCTGGAGCCTCAATGGACATCCCTGTGTTGAGTGTACTGGATTGTTTTGCTATTAATTTTTTGGTATATTTTTGATGGACTGTTGATCTAAAAGTAATAAGCCTGATCGCTGCTAGATATAGGATAAATGACTTTTGAGGAGAGACATTGCTATCCATCAGCCATCTTTGGATTGTAAACTAGCCTATTGACTGGCACAATTTGCTTGTTGATCCACATTTTTTTGTTAAGATAAAAATTGAATAACAATAAAGCATGCTTGAAATAAATTTAATAGTGTTTGATGATAATGACAATTGGAGGGTAAGAAGTATTTATAGTTTGTTATTTTTAATTTTTAAACAGCTACATCCATGGCCACTGGAGCAGAAACAAGGCTCCCTGCTATAAAATGACCCACGGCGGTGAGAAGCTATGGCACCCAGCATATGCAGTGCATGGGCGCTGGGATAATGGCTGCAATGAAGCTATATTTCTATGCTATCATAAAGGGGAATCCCTGCTTTGATAGTCACCCATTAGTTAAAAACGGAGTATATTAGACAGCATAAAGGGAGAAATAAAAATCAAAGGAATTAGTCATTCTATTTTCAGAATAACAGTTGCAATAGCTGGCATAACTGAACTACCAGGAGTTAGTTAGAGGTGGGCCAGAAAATAAATAGGAGAGAGGAATAGAAACGGGGGATGGAGAATAAGGAGGGTAAGGAGAGTTGGCCTCTCGAAGAGCCATAGTAGGAGACAATTGTTATTCTTGATCAGTTTTGTCACCTTGGCCAGGACTGAATCAACATTTTCCAGAGAATGAGATTCATTCTTTCGTTTGCTTTTGCTACAAGTCTAACAGCCTCTTGTTTTTTATTTTTCAAAACTGCCAGTATTAATTACTTATCTAAAGGTTAAATATAAAAAGATAAGAAAGAAAAAATTATGAATATATCTTCTTACAAATTCAAAGATTAAAAGGATAAATAAATCTAAAATTGTAATAATTACTTATCTACTTAAAATAATTTGCAACATTTGTGGATAGGTTTTCTTTTCTTTTGCTGTTTTGCTGGTTGATGGTTTTGGTCTGATGACTGATTATGCTGGAACTTTTAGGTGATAGCTTTTTTGTACACTGCAATGAGATGCGTTGATTTGGGGTTAAGAACTGCGCTTATAGTCACACCTGTCAATGTGTTACATAATTGGCGGCAGGAGTTCATCAAGTGGAGACCTTCTGAGTTAAAGCCACTCAAGGTCTTCATGCTGGAAGACGTATCAAGGTTTGCCTTTTTATTTTGTTGACATCATGATGTTATTCATAAGGGTTAAGACCTGTAGCCACATACGATCCCATCCAAGTTGAGATATTTGACCAATAACTAGATGTTACCATACACACTCCCTTCTATAATAAATAATCATATGAAACTGATCCAGGGATGGCCTAGCATTTTAACATTTTATAAGCCTTATTCTGTGTAAATTTGGCTCTTCTTTTTTTCCATCAATTACTTAACTTTTAATTTGCATATTTGTCGAAACTACCTCAATTCTTGAATTTGGTGGCTCTCTCAAATCTGTCCATTTGTTGGAATTAATTCATGATAAAGAATCTTTCATTTTTGTTTGTTTCTTGAAATTTTTAGGATCTGTGAATCAACAAATTTGGTGAGTGTATGTTTTATATGACTTGTACTATAGTGCTGTATGAATACTCATTTAATTATTTTCCATGGAAATTCTTTGACTTTTAAGATGAGAGAACGTGTATGGATGTCTTATTATATATGCATTTTGGCTCTGTAATTTGGGTTTTTTTTTTTTTTTTCCTTTTTTGGTTGCTCTAGGTGGATTATTATTCTCCTTTTTTGTCTGTGTTCTATCTCAATTCATTTTTTTTGAGTTTATCAAAAGATAAAAAGATATTCATCTTTTTACTATTTTATGAGGTTAATTATCACAATTAGACAATGATAAGTACCCTCCTATTGCTAAAGTCTATAAAAGAAAGAAAAAAATAAAGGGGAGAGCACGGGACTGTTGAAGGAATGCATGTGGAAGGAATGGAGAGTATGCTGGTAAGTGGTAACTAACTGGCTGCATATGTGTCAGTGTAGGTGTGGCATTGCTAGAGTCTGTTAGTGCACAGGAGGGGGATATACTGTAATGGGTATGATGGAAAATTGGTAGCTAAGAACTGAGTGGTAAGGTCTGGGAGGAGAGAGATCCCTAGACTTTTCTATTTTATGGTTTCTATTTTTTTCTTCTGTTTTCCTGTTCTACAGTTTCTGGCTGGTACCTATTAGCAAGGTTTTTAAAATTGCATTGAACTAGTGAAGGTAGTGTGATTCAAGGTTCAATGGTCTAACCGTAATTGAACCAGTAATACTTAAATAATATTATTTTAATTTTTAATATAATATATTAAGTAATATTAAACAAAAAATGTCATAATATTCATAACTTTATAATATTAAAAATTAAACTTCATTTATAAATGTCGTCACTCACGAGTCATAACTCATAACATATGATATTTAAAATTAAAAATGAAACCAAATTAAATATGTTATAACATTTATGTTTGAAAAAATACAATAATATTCATTAATATCTACAATTAAAAACTAAATAAATATAATTGATATGAACATCATTCATCATAATATTAGGCTAAGATTGTATCTATCATCATAATAGTAAGTTTTTTTTTAATAAAAAATTAAAAGTTATTCCCCCCAGTGAACCGGTTCAAACCGGTTTTAGTCAGTTTTGCTGGTTTAACTGGTTTTGCACCGGTTCTTTGCACAACCAGTTTTGAAAGTTGACCAACCGGTCTGGTGATTAGTTTGCAGTTGAATCGGTTGGTTCGGTCCAACTATGCCTGTTAGACATCAACAAACCTGTGATAACAACAGCTTAATTGCAAGATCCATGTGGCTATAGCCCCCTTCAATTTTTCATATTTTCAACACAACCACTTATATTCTCATCATCTTATTAATACAATTTCCTTTTCCCAGAGATAGAAGGGCAGAATTGCTTGCAAAGTGGAGAGCTAAAGGTGGTGTCTTTTTGATTGGTTATACTGCTTTCCGAAATTTGTCTTTTGGGAAGCATGTGAAAGATCGGCACATGGCCAGAGAAATTTGCCTTGCTTTGCAGGTAAAATTCTTGAAATAGCATGTCTTCATGTTGTTAGATGATAAGTCTGCTTCTTGTTGTTAATTAGTTGATTTATAATTCATAGTGACACATCATTAGGCATTATATTCAACTATCTTGATATTACTTAGGAAGTCTAAGAGTATTTGAAATTTAAAACAAATGGTGTCTGAGAGAAACTGAGTATGTAAATTATGCATAATCCTCTTATTAATATTTGTATTATGAGTGCATTGAGTGTAAGAGCTAATCAAGAACTAATGACATAGCTAATTTTTAGATATTAACTGCAATAATAACTATATTATCATATTCCAACACGTTATTAAATATATGCTAGTGAATCTAGGGTCCATTTATTTGTGTTTTTTTTTAATAAAAAAACTTTTTAAATTAAAAACATTTTTACAAAATTTTATGATAATTAGATAAATTTCTTGAACAAAAATCAAAATCATTTAAAAAAAGTGATTTTCTCAAAAACTAGAAAAAGAATAGCTCATGAAAAAATCTATATCATAAAAGCGTTTTTTCAAAGGCTTATCAAAATACACCCTAGACTAATTGGAAACATTAACTTTTTTCAATTAACTTCAATGATAGTTTAAATTGTTCTTTGTCTGCCCCTGTAAACTTTATTTTTCTGTAGATTGTTTGGTGATGAAAAATAAAATTTAGGGATGTAGGTTGAGAAAGTGTTAAACCCCTAAGGGTAATGTGTAAAATAAACAATAACTGTCATTAAAGTTAATTGAAAAGTTAATATTTTAAAATTTAAATCAAAGTTAAAGGGAGATTAACTGATAAAAACAGAGGCTATTGTGTAATTTAGCTTAAAATTAAAGTGGGGTTCATAAACTATATAGCATTGCTAGAGAGACAAACTAAATAAGGTATCCCAAACATTGGATGACTGCTGGAGAGACAAATGAGCACGGATAACTGTTGGAGAACTAAAGTCTCACATTGGGCAAACAAAGTCAAGTCAAATTGTATATAAATATAGAGGGCTCAAGCCCAATTGGTTCGAATCTTTTGATTGATACACCTCTTATGCTTGATACACATGTAGCCCAATCCACACTTACCTATTGGGCCCACAGTATAAATTCCAACATGGTATTAAGGTCCAAATGACGTAACAGTTTGTACTGATCCAAAAAAAGGAAGAAAAATAGACAAAA
The DNA here is from genome assembly GCA_004329165.1 of Spatholobus suberectus. NCBI lineage: Eukaryota > Viridiplantae > Streptophyta > Magnoliopsida > Fabales > Fabaceae > Spatholobus > Spatholobus suberectus. The sequence continues at coordinate 33,246,384 of CM014735.1, read as the reverse complement.
AATAGTTAAAAAAAAATATTAGGCCTTTGAGATTGAAGAGGCATAAGCCCAAGTGGCAGAAAAATAAAAAGCACAGATCTAAGGCCTCTGAGATTGACTTAAGTACAAGCCCACAAAAAAAAGGTGGAAGTCAGTCCAGACAAATAAAAAAAAAGGATATATGGCCTACTAGAAGATGGTACACAGTAACACAAGTCACAATTGGACCAATTTAGTTGAACTTGAGGGGGAGTGTTGGAGAACTGAAGTCTCACATCGGGCAAACAAAGTCAAGTTAAAGTGTATATAATTATAGAGGCTCAAGCCCAATTGGTTCGAACCTTCTGGGTGATACACCTTCTATGCTTGATACACATCTAGCCAATCCACACTCTCTTATTGGGCCAGCACTACAAATTCCAACAATAACACATCCAAAAAGAGACAAACAGAAGCCACCAAACTTGGACAATCATTTCAAACAGCTCGGACTGAAAAACAGCTCAGAATGAGCTGTTGCTATGCGAGTAGGTTTTTGGCAACAATATTGATGGCCTACAATCCTGATGTCAGTGCCTGTTTTTGATAAACTATTTGGAAAAGTGAAACATAGACGATAGCAGCAGATGAAGTTTCCAGCAGTGAAGCTGGTGGATTTCTGATTAGCCAAAGGGGCTTGACCAAAATGAGCCAGTAGACCAGGTATGCAGAAGAAATGGCCAGAAATAGTCAAAAGATGCGTCAGCATGTCACCAGAAGGCTGCTGGAGATGGGTTATGTAAATCGCATGTAGAAAATGATGACTTGAAATTTCAAGGTCCTACAGATCTCTGTCTTGTGGTTTTATTAGTGGGAATGGTTTGCACAAAGGGAAAAGAGGAGCAGATATGGCAGCCACATCAGAGAGGACAAGGACACTGAAAGGAGACAGCCACTGGAAACTAACACTGGGTGAAAACAGAGGACATTATATTTTGTAATAATGTAGTTGTACATTTTGGGAATGCAGCAGTAGAATAGTAAATAGATTAGGACTTCAAAAATTTGAATAATCCTAATATTCTAATTTGTGTCATTTGAAATTGTATTCCTTTGACATTGTTGATGTGTTGCTGCAGGATGGACCTGACATTCTTGTTTGTGATGAAGCCCATATGATAAAAAATACTAAGGCTGATGTAACTCAAGCCTTGAAACAAGTAAAATGCCAGAGAAGAATTGCGCTCACTGGATCTCCTCTTCAAAACAATCTCATGGAATATTATTGTGTAAGTTTGTGTAGAAGTTACAAATTGGATGACCATTAAGTTATTGCATGCAGTCTTTGACTCTTTTATTTTATCTGAAATAGATGGTTGATTTTGTAAGAGAAGGTTTTCTTGGAAGCAGCCATGAATTTCGGAACCGGCAAGGCTTTCCTTTTCTCTCATTGTTCTGATTTTTACTGTAATTTACTAAATGTATGTCTCTAAGAAAATATTTTTACGTATGTGCAGTTTCCAAAATCCTATAGAGAATGGACAACACACCAATTCAACTCTGACTGATGTGAAAATTATGAACCAAAGGTCTCATATCCTCTATGAACAATTAAAAGGCTTTGTTCAAAGAATGGATATGAATGTAGTGAAGAAGGATCTACCACCCAAAACTGTCTTCGTGATAACTGTCAAGCTTTCTCCCTTGCAGAGAAAATTGTACAAGAGATTCCTTGATGTGCATGGGTTCACAACCCAGGTACATCCTGAAATGTTAAGGAAGAGATGTTTTTTTGCTGGGTACCAGGCATTAGCTCGGGTAAGTATGCCTTTGGGGAACTTGGTAGTCAATTTAATTGTCTGAGCAATATTAGTATATATTATAATTATAACTATAATAATCTATAGAGAAAAAAGGAGGTAGTTCTGAGGAATAGGAGCAATTTAGTAAGAGGGAAATGGTAGGGGTTAAGGAAGCCAAAGTGTTTTCTATTACAATTTTTTTTTGTTGGCTGTAGAATGTAAGACTTTTTTTTTGGGGGTGGGGGGATCAGTAAGAGTTATTGATTTGGGTAAAAATTGGATAAATATAAATTTTTGCATAGGTTAGTTTGCACATATCTCCTCCTAATTATCGACTAGTCTTTCTGTATATATTATTTCAAAACAACTGCTTTTAATGTACGTAAATTCATGGCTGCTATTTTCCATTTTTTTTCCCCTGCTTGTTAGTTCTTTTAAAAGGATGTTAAGGTTTACTGTTTTGTCCAAAATATCATTCATTATTTATTAGTTTTTTCGAAATCCACTAGAAGCTAAAAATATTTAAATAATTTTGTTTAATATCAAAAGTATGCTAATTTCTACTATAATACTATGCAAAGCTGTGTAAATGTTTTTTAATATATTTTTCTTTTCTAAGTACAGCCTGCTTCTGAAAGCTTACTTATATACGAGAAGTGATACATATGATCTGAATGTAATATAGTTTTTATTTGATTGTATGATGACATCACAACATGTTTTTTACTTAAAGGATTGATGTGTGTGTACACACACACACACTCTAAGGTTGTGTTTGCTTCAAGGTATCAAGAAAGATTTCCGGGAAAGTGAACTAGGGAATATTACATTCTCATGTTTGGTACAGGTTTTGAAAAGACATTCCTGGGAATTGTTGATTCCCAGCAATATAAATTACTCATATTGGTCTTACTTATTCCCATGTTGAAAGATGGATATCTTGCTTTCCCATGAGAATGGAAGTTATTTTCTACAATAACTACCTATACCCATTTCATTCTTCCACATTTCTTCTTTCACTTTTATTTTTTCAATTTTTTAATTGAATAATTTTTTTTCCCGAAATTACTAAATACCAACCTAACATATTCATGAGAATAATATTCCTAGGCATAATATTCTTGGGAATGTGATTCCAAGGAATACAATTTTATACCTTGAAACAAACGCCCCCTGTGGTGGACATCTGTGATTGATTTGAAATGAAGATTTTCTCCTAACATTTATAATATTTTAGAGAAGTTAAAAATGGACATCAAATGTGGGAATCCCCTTCCTATAAAGTTTAGATTCATTGCCAAGCTTCTTTCAGACTGGAGTTTATGCAGGCAATAATTGACTAAATCTTGGTCTGAATTTTGAATCAAAATTTCATGAATGGCTTTGTTGATTAGGATACTTGCTAGCATATGGCATACTATTTCTTTTGGGCGGGCGGCCCGGGGGGGGGGGGGGGAATTGGTACTTTATTTGATAGGTCACTCATCTTACTGCAGAATATCGATTCCAAATGATAATTATTTGAGTTGTTGATTAATTTTGTATCGTGCCATTTAAAATGCGAGGTGAAAATTGTATTAAATATCAGAAAAGAATGTATTGATGATATTTCACATTTGTCAAAATTGCTTATTTATTTTCTGTTAATTTTAATATGACTTTCTTAAATTTATTAAATGTTTTGACTTTTGAGCTGAAAATGAATTGTCATTGATTCTTGGACATTTTTAAATTATGGTTGTTTCTTGTTTTAGTATATGATGGTGATGAATAAATTTTTGTCTGTAGTAGATATGGAACCACCCTGGGATCTTGCAGTTGACAAAAGAAGTCAAGGACTATGTTAAACACGAAGATGCTGTTGAGAATTTTCTTGTGGATGATAGTTCCAGTGATGAAAATTCTGATTACAATGTGCTTGCCGGAGGTAAGTCTTCATGTATAGGATATATAGGCACCTGTTCTTTTCTTATTGTCTGCTTCTAATATTTGTTTTTGTTGTTGATTAATATAGTTATAATTTGATTGATATCATCAAATTTCAACGAGTTTTTTTTATTTTTTATTTTATTTTTGTTTGTACTTGCATAATTGATTATTATTGTTAGTTTGTCATTTATATGCTTTGAATCTCTAGAAACTTGTTTTCCATGTTGTATGACATCTTATATTATAAATAAGATTAAATTAACATTTTAAGTTGCACGTTTGTTTTGTTGTAAGTGCTGAAAGCCGTTATTGATTCCTCCATATTTATTTCAGTATAAAAATTGAGATAACATATTAGTGGGGCTTATATTGAGGAACTACTGGGTTCTGAAATGTTTGAACATAGTCCAGTTGTCTTTAGTGCCATCAATTTTATGATGGAACAAATATGTTCTCTTTGTTTTGGAGGCACAATAAGAACTGGTCAAATTTATTTTCTGATGGATGTTTGAATTTTACTATTTCTTTACATGTTTGTGTAGGTGCAAATGAGAAAAGGGAACTATAAAACATAGGTTTACCTTAATAAGAACTTTTAAATAAATAAATGAACTAATTTAAAGCACTGCTTTTGTGTGCTTAGTGTGTGAGGAGCTAGGGATATGGTAATCTTTCAGTAGTATTCCTACATGTCTCATAATGAAGCTTTATATTTTAACTTATTGTCAATTTATATAATTTGTAAGGTCTACAGCAACTAGTTTCCTGTTTTTTCAAATATTATGATATTGCTGCCTTTGCCATTTCATGAGTGGTTATTTTGAGCAGTAAAGGACATTTTAAAGCTTATAAAACATAGTGTCAATGACATTATGTGAACAATAAGATTTGGCGTCCAAGCTTAGTTTCGGCTTTACCCTAGAGCACTTCCAAAAGGCTGAATAGCATGATGAATGCTGATGCTGTTTTTATATCCTCATGCTTGGTGCTATAAAATTGAGTTTTTGACCTTAGAATTTCACGTAGTTTTTAACAAAGAAAAAAAGGAAATGAAATTTGATTGTTCAATGATATGGTAGTGCAATATATATATATATAAGTCCTCAACTAGTAATAAAACATATATTCTTTTTTATTGTAATTCATAATCCATTGATTGTTGAGTTTTATTTATTGTTATGGCATTTGTTCTTCATATCATAAATTTAATTCTTTATGGTATTTTTTAACAACTCATTACCTTGCAGAGAAGATGAGGTATGCAAATGACTTGTTGCAAAGGAAAGATGATAATGGCTTTTTTTTGAAGGTATGAAAAGAAACAAAATAAAATAATGAATGATATAATTTTTATTTAATCCTTTCAATTTGAATTAGAATTTCAAGAAAAGAGATTCAGTGTTGGTTGTTTTGGTTGTCCTCTCCTATTATAGTGATTGTTGGAGATCTCACTCACAAGTTAGTTTTGTGAGGTTGAGTTAGGCTAAACCCAAATTGTAAGAGAGGCCAAGGGGCTAGAGGGCCTGGCATCCCACGTGTGCCAAAGCGAACAATATCTTGAATGTGGTGATCCTAACGATGCCAGTGAATTTGAGGTCGAAACATTGGCGCTAGAAGGAGGGCACAGGCCACTGTTGCCCCTTAGCCTTGATTGGGTGGCTACTGTTTTGGTACACCAAACAAAGTGATATGGCCAAAATAAAATATATGAATGGGGGGCAACCCTCACCTCTTGAGCTAGCTTTTGAGGTTGAGTTAGGTCCAAACCCAAATTCTAAGATGGTATCAGAGCCTATCATAGATCTAGTAATGGGCTACGTACCATATTATCCACGCGCCAAGCTCAATAGTGCTGGAGGTGAAGGGTGTATTGGGAAAAACCCAAGTCCCATATCGACTAGTGATATGACTAAAATAGAATATATAAATGGGAGACAATCCTCACCTCTTGAGCTAGATTTTGGTGTTGAGTTAGGCCCAAACCCAAATTGTAAAATGGTATCAGAGTCCATCCTAGCGATTGTTGTTAGGTCTATCGGGCCACCCACAGATGTTTAGTCCTGCAAACTTCATGCTTGAGATGCCTAGTCTTCGCGCATGAGGGGTGTGTTGGAGATCCTACTTTGACTAGTAATGAGGCCAAAGTAGTATATATAAGTGAAGGGCAATCTTCACCTCACAAGCTAGTTTTGTGGGGGTGAGTTAGGCCCAAATCCAAATTCTAATATGGTATTAAAGCCTATTGTAGCGATTATTGTTGGGCCTATTGAGTCATTCGCTATCAGTTCATTATCGGACTACCAGCAGATGTTTAGTCCTGCAAACTTCACGCTTAAGATGTTCAATTCTCGGCATGAGGGGTGTGTGTTAGACATTCTACATCGACTAGTAATGAGGCCAAAATAGTGTATATAAGTGGGGGGTAACCGTCACCTCACAAGCCACTTTTGTGGGGATGAGTTAGGTCCAAACCCAAATTCTAATAGTGATAATACTTTGCATGAGTCATAAACTAGATCGCTTGGTATGAATTGTGCTTTATGAGATATATAGCCTACCCAAAGAGGAAAGACATTTGTAGCCTCTGTGAGAGGTCGAGTACCCAAGAAATAGACATTCTTGAGACTTGAATTCTTATTTGTGAGAATTGTATGGATGAAGTAGAGGAAAACATGCTCAGCCGAAGACACAAAGAAAGTTATAGTCAGGAGATGTTTTAAAGAGGGTAATGTATGGAACAGCAAAGTTTAAGGCAGCAGTGGGTAGTCTATTTATGAGGTAAACAACAGTTAGGAAGGCATGATCCCAGAAGGAAAGGGGAAGAGTGGCATGACTAAGAAGAGAGACCAAGTTCAACAATGTGACGGTGTTTGCGTTCAACAACTCCATTTTGGTGGTGTGTATGAGGGCAAATAAGATGATGTTGAATTCCCAAATCAGTAAGGTAGTGGTAAAGGGCCTGAATTCCCCACCCCAGTCTGTTTGGGCAGCTTTAATAGAGGTATTAAACTGTACTTCAACCATGGACTCAAACTGTTTAAAAACAGAAAGAGCATCAGATTTACGTTGTAGCAGATAAATCTAAGTAAAACAAGAATAAGCATCCACAAACGAGATATAATAAGAGAAGTTGGAAGTAGAAGGTAAAGGGGAGGGACCCCACAAGTTACTATATATCAATTCAAGAGGAGAGTTATAAACCGTTTGAGAAGACCGCAAAGGTAATCTATGTGCTTTACCTACACAACATGCTGAACAGAAAGGTAAGTTTTCTTTATTAGGAAACACAATATTACAATGTTTAAGGACAGTACGCAATACATTGATACGTGGTAAATGAGTATTATTAGATGGAGTAACAAACTTCTGGCTGGAAAATTGATACAAGCCATCGGGGCCAACTTGGCCATGAAGCAAGACTTCATTGGATCCTTGGGATTTAACAAAACACTGGTTAGGATGACACTCAAAATATACGTTATTATCTTGAGCAAACTTGCTAACATTAATGAGATTTTTGGTAATGGAAGGAACGTGCAGGAGTTTATTAAGGACAAAAGTAATATTAGGATTATTAGGGGAAGTAAACTTAGAGGAACCAATAGAGTGTATGAATAGACCTTGACTGTTGCCAATGAAAATTTGATCAGGTCCTTCAAAAGGAGTGGTTTGCTGGATATTCTGCATTGAGTTGGTCACATGGTATGATGCTCCCGAGTCTGGAAACCAGTTCTGAGAATTGGCATTTTTAGTGTTTGTCACCATAGCTTGTGGAAGCTAGGCGTGAAATGGCGGAGGAGGAGGTGGTGGTGGTTGGTTATCGGAAGCCATGGAAGAGGATCAATGAGCTCTTGATACCATAATAGATTTACAGAGAGAGAGAAAATATCATTGTATTGATCTGAGTGAAAATGTACAAAATTCACTGAGTCACTGAACTACAACCCTATATATACTGCCAGGACTCAGTGGTAAAGAGAAACAGTTATAACAAACTAACTGTCTGACAAAGACAATTGTGACTAACTAACAAGCCTACTAACAGATGCAATTACAAGAGAAGGTATTTTCTTACATAACAAACATGCTTTCAGACTTTCAGTGGTGATGCTTCTTATTTTTCACTTTCCAGGGTTGGTGGAATGATCTTCTTCATGGAAAAATTTATAAAGAGCTCGATCACAGTGGCAAAATGGTTTTACTGATGGAGATACTAACCATGAGTTCTGATGTGGGCGATAAGGTATTAGTTTTTAGTCAGAGCATACCAACCCTTGACCTCATTGAACTTTATCTCTCAAGGATACCTCGACGTGGCAAGCAAGGGAAGTTTTGGAAAAAGGGAAAAGATTGGTATAGGTGAGTCCTGATTTTTTAAAACCTGTTCAACTTTATGCTACTTTTGTTAATCTCCTGATTTTTTTTTAATTATATGCTATTTTAAAGTCATATTTTGTGGTTCAAAATGTATGTTTTCTTTCTTGAAACACTCTCATCTGAAGGCATTATTGTTTTAACAGTCTGGGGATGATCTTTCTTTTTCTGTGTTAATTGCTGCTTAGATTTTCTAAATTATTTTGGATTAATGTTTTTATTTTTTTACACTCTTCTGTATTGATCTTTCTATTGGATTGCTCAAATTATTCTTGATAGTTTGCAAATTTTCTCATCTATTTTCTTTTCACTTTCAAGCGAGTAGTATTAGATGATATCTTTCAGAGAGACAGCTTGGCGAAAAAGTTCTGATAAAACCACAAATATAATTTTCACCAGATATATCGTAAATTGGTTGGTTAATAGTTCAGTAATATGTTTGGAAAGGCATACAATTTTATTGCTGACCAGCTTATAAACAAACAAAAAATTAGTAAGAAGGCTTACCAATCATCTTTTGGTTTAAATACTTTTTTATTCCATATTTACCTCGATTTCCTTATCTTTGAAAATTGTTTTTGGACCCTGTAATTACTAATTTCACAAGTTTAGGTTTTGGTCCTCATAGTTTTCACTCAATTTAGGTTTTGGCCCCTATAATTTTATTTTTTTAGGTTTAGGTTTTGCTCCCTGTAGTATACCAAAATCAAGTTAACTAGACCAGAAATGTATTTAAACCTTATTTTTATCCCACAAAAAGAGACAGGAGCTAGTCATTGGATTTAATGTATCATTTTTCCCTGGGAGTTCTTATTTAAGCATACTTTGGGATTTTGGATCAAATGTCTCTGCAAGTTAAGAGTTTTTGTTTCTTCTGGTTATTTATTATTTTCCCTTTTATGATTTTTTGTGTTATTTAGGATTTATATTATCTGTATGCTTTTTACTGTTTCATATGTTTCTTCTCTCCTGCATTGGTTTCTTCTCAAAATGCACATGCGATGTTCTATTTAGAAACCTTCCATTATCTTACTACTTTGAAATTTAGATGGCTCCTATTTTAAATAGATTTTGTTTTTTTATTCATTATTTTCTGAATTTTCTGATATGATTTAACCTCTAGGTTGGATGGAAGGACAGTGAGTTCTGAGAGGCAGAAGCTTGTAGAGAGTTTTAATGAGCCTTTGAATAAGAGGGTAAAGTGCACTCTGATTTCAACCAGAGCAGGCTCTTTGGGTATTAATCTTCATGCAGCTAATCGTGTTGTTATAGTTGATGGTTCTTGGAATCCAACATATGATCTCCAGGCTATCTATCGATCATGGAGGTAAGCTCCTGTTAATTTTTTGCTCAATCAATATGAGTTTTCTTCTGATGGAAACATTAATTATGAAGTGTACTTTGGTACCATCAATTGAGCAATCAGAGTAGGAATAAAATTTTGGGGGAATGGGGATAATGGAAAAAAGTTTACAATTTAATGCAATGTTCACCTTTAGGGAGAATTCTTCAAGTAAGCAGCATCTTTGGGACAAGATAAGGTGCTTGGCTTCAACTTGGTGTAAAGCTCATTGTCTTTTTAGAGGGGTTTCCCTTATAGATATGTTCAGGGATTGGGTATATTTGCTTAGTTAATGTTTTTTGTTTTCTTTTATTTGTATTTTTTTGGTTTTCTTAAGGTAGATCTCATATCCTCCAATCTTTTTGCATTCATCTTCATTTTATCTTAATAGAATTGAAAATCAATAAAAAACAAAAGAGCTGTCATGTAGAGTTCTTATCTAATAGTTAATGCTAATTGTCACAAAGCAACTCTCCTGAAAGCTTAAGCTGTAGGGTGAAAGCTCATGAATGGTTTTTATTATCTCTTTAACATAAGCCCTTGTGCAAGAGCCCAGTGTGCACAATGCTCAATGCATATGCCCACCTACTTTATACTTAAACTCAAGTTTTCTTTAGAAGAATGAAGAACACAAGGGTGAACTCAAAACCATTTGGTCATATAGAGGCTCCAAAATCATGTCAAGAATCAACTCTCTCAAAAGCTAAAGCTTTGACTTTGTTGATACAGTCTTGTACACAATTGATACCACAATATTTGCAAAATCAAGATCTTCACTTGATTTGGAATAGTTTGATTGGTTTCACTCTGGATAAATCCTTAAAAATTAAAAGGATACATGTTTTACATTGATCATTTACAAATTATTTGATTTGTATCAATTGACAAACAATGTGGTTGAAATCAAAATAATATTCATGTTTGCAGGTATGGGCAGACAAAGCCTGTGTTTGCTTATCGATTGCTGGCTCATGGAACTATGGAAGAGAAGATATATAAGCGCCAGGTAATACAACATGATGTGCTTCTGTTGTTCATTTGTCAATTTTTCCTAACTCTTGGAAATGATTTCAATAGGTAACAAAGGAGGGGCTTGCTGCTAGGGTGGTTGATAGACAACAGGTGCATAGGACCATTTCCAAAGAAGAAATGCTGCATCTCTTTGAGTTTGGTGACGATGACAACCCTGAGACGTTGGCTGATCTAAGTCAAGAAAATGAGCATCCAGACAACCCAATTTTGGTTGGGCATTCACTGAAACACACAGCACCACATTCAAATGGAAGTAGTTCTTCTGATAAGTTAATGGAAAGCTTACTTAGCAAGCATCATCCACGGTAGGTTCTCTTGACTAACAGCCATTTTTGAGACTCTTCTCATGATTATGGTATCTTTCTCAGTTTGACTTCTTGGTATCTTGGTATGTTATGCTCCCACATTCTTTTCCATTTTTAACCCTGGATCTTGTTTAGTGGTGAATCTACATGTAAAAATGAAGTGCACAAGAGAAATTTTATTTTGTCAACATCATACTTTTTCACTGACAACTAAAATGGAAGACGATGTCCTATTCTGAATATTGTTAGATATAAAACCCATTCATAAGCCTACGTCCAACACCTTGGCTTTTTGGTTGGTTCATGTTGTGATATTAGAGCATATATGACCAAGTTGTCAAGATTTGATCATTGCTGCCCCTTTTTTTTCTAGATAAAAGTTGAATTTTAGCTTAAGATACAATGAACTTGTGTATTATGAATGCTTTAAGCCCAGTAGATTGTTAAATGAAGAGGCATGTTAGATATAACATCATTAATGAGCCTTCCCTTAAGAGCTTAAGCTTTTAGGGATAGTTAGTCCATGACAAATATAATTGACAAACTACTGCAAGCTATGTGCATGTACAAATTAATAATGAAAAGTTTATCAAATTATTTTCCCTTTGAACTCAAATGATATTGGAGAAAACCAATTTTTGTGGCCAATAAGAGTTGCTCAATTAGTAGGATTAAAAAGGTTTTGGGTTCGGTGCTACTGGTGGTCTTTCTTTAGTAGGTCATGCTTTATGGCACACCTTTACCTTGAAATAGGGCAACCTCCCCTCCCTCTGAAACTTTTTTGTTACCAAAAGATAAAACATATTTTCCGTTTAGGACTCTAGTATCCCAAAGTTTCGTGTTTAAGATGCATTTATATTATTTTTTTTTATTTGAGGAAGAGTTGCATTTTTTCTTTTCACCTTTGACTAAAAAGTGCACAAGGTTATTTAAAATCATAGTTTCTTTTATATTTCAATATCTCTTCACTTATTTCAATATCTCTTTTATATTTCAATATCTCTTCACCTAGGAGGAGAGGAATAGTTGGCCTAATGAAGTATTGAACCTCGGCATCATCACACCTAGTCTAAAAGTCTCGGCCTAGTGCTAGTTGAGCTACATACTTATTTGTAATACTTTTTATTCCTAGAAATTTATTGATTTCTTGTGAAATTATTTAGTCAATTTATCAAAGGCTATTCTAAAAATAAACTGGTACGTTTAGAAAAATATTTTTTAAAGAAACTAATTATAAGTATTGATTTTAAATTTGAGTGTAATAAAAGTAATAAGTTTCTTGGAATAAGCGAGTAGTTGATTCTGGTTGTATATGTTTGATTTTTTTAAGCATAGTCTCAGGTTCTAGTCTTGCATATAGAAAAAATCTCTGATAGGAGAGCTAGCTCCACAGCCTCCACTATGTTGGGGATGTTCCTGGTATGAACAAGATTGTTCCTTGTGGAAGAAACTCGTGATCCTAGACCAAAAAAGCATTGGATCAAGTAACTTTTAATTTTTCTTTTTTTGTGCAATTTTCAAGGTAAACTAGAATGTGTTGAAAATGATTTTCTTAAATGTCTGCCGAACAATAGTTAACTCAGGACTTCACTGTACAAAGCTATATTTTACTGCAAGTTATAGCTTTGTCAACTAACAGATAATCTAGAAGTTTGATTTAGAGGTATTGTTGAGTCAGTTATGTTGCTGAATCCTCCTATTCTTTTGGTTGCAATTTATTTTTCTGCAAATCTGATGCAGTTATTTTTCCCTCTCCGATTATTCTGTAACATTCTCTGGTGAAAATGATGTATAATTAGTTTACTTATTGGGTTATACAAGTTGAGATGGACATTTAAGCCCGTACTTTTTAATTTTAAATTGCAAACGAATGTTCATTACAAAGGTTTTTGTTAAGTCTCGTTTAAGTGTTGTTTTGGTTAAACGTTGGATGTTAATTTTGTTTAATTACCCTTTTAGTTTCAACAATTGGGACTGGGAGTGTCAGAAAGTTGGAGATGGAAGCAATAAGCATCTAAATGATGTAATTGGTATTGCTGCTGACGGTCCTACACCTGAGCCAACCGGAAATTATGTCTGTTTCAGTTATTCTTTCATCTGTTCCTAAATAATCTGAATTGTATGTTTCTGGGCATATTTCTGTATATGAAGCCAGGTTACATGTGCTGTCTGGATCTTGAGTTTAGCACGGTTAGGACACTAGTTGAACCAGATTGGAGTGGCTAGATTTCTGCTATGCTAGTAGCAGTAGTATATGTACATCCATAAGGATTTTAGTCAAGTGCATAGGCTAATGATTTTTTGCTAGTCAGATCTGTAGAAAATATGGATGCTTGTATTTAATTTCTCTCAGATTTTTTTAGAATAAGCAGGATGTATCTGACACATCAGCTAATATAGTTTTTTGTAACAGGTGGATTGCCAATTATCATGAACATGAATCCCTGTTACAAGAAAATGAAGAGGAAAAGCTATCAAAAGAGGAGCAAGATATGGCTTGGGAGGTTTATCGGAAATCGCTGGAATGGGAAGAAGTGCAGAGAGTACCACTTGGTGAGTCTATTATGCCTGATCAAAAGCCAGCAATACCAAATGCAGTGCCCCACGTATCAGAAACCTGCAGCACCTTGCCAGGTAAACTAAGCAGACGTTTCATGACACGGAAATGCACCAACCTTGCGCACTTGTTGACACTGAGAAGCCAGGGAACAAAATATGGCTGCAGTACTGTCTGTGGGGAATGCGCCCAGGAGATAAGGTGGGAAGACTTGAAGAAGAGATAGGAATGTGGCAGCAACATGAAGGATGACATAATCTGATCTGTTTATATATAATCTAATCTATTTTTTTGTCGTAAATGGTTATGTCCCATGTTCAAATCTTTTGTGGATGAAACAGAAATGTTCCTCCCAAAAAAATGAAATAGAAATGTTTCTTTTGTTGCTGTGAGCAGTTAATGGCTTTTCTTTAGCTAGGCATATGGAAAATATTGTTTGTCGAGTTTTATCAAGCTTCGTGGATATCAAGCGTGGCGTTGGTCACAGGTCCCCACCGATTTCCCAGCAGTTGGACTTATCAAATTTCTAGGAATATATCCTGGTCTGTGGCTACTTTTCGGTAATAAATTAGCAACAATGCAATATCAATAGAAAAATGTTTCTTAGGCAACATTGAGGCTCTACTTGGCTTTTAATTAAAATGATACTTTCCTTTAATCAAATCATGGAGACAGCCGCTCCGATTGCATTTCTACTTTCCACACTTAATATGGTGGGAATTTCGCGCATTGAGTTGCATTTGTTTTGTTTTTTATTTTTTAGATAACCTTTATTAACAATGTTTTTATATTTTTAATATTATACAATTTTTTAAGTAATGTCAGTATATAAAATTAGAAATTAAAATATAAAAAATTGTAAATTAATATAAATGATTAAATTATGTTTTATAAGAAAAAAATTAATAATGATTGTCAAAATATATATACCTATTTGTAATCTTTAAATATGTTTTTATTTATCTTAAAAATATTTTAGATTAAATTAAAAAAATAAAAAAATATTAAAAGCTAATAGGTGTTAGCAACATATTCTATCACTCTTTATTATTGGTTAAAATTTATTAAAAATTGCAAAATTATGTGAGAAATTTATTAAATAAGATGTGATCTGCCAAAAATTATGATTTTTAATAAATTTCAACTAATAAGAGATTGTGTTCTTAACATTTTCAAAATTGAAAAATGAAAAAAAATAAAAGACTAATTCAAAATTGATCGATTCTTTATTAGTTTTTACTAGTCTTGAAATGAGGCTTTTTTTGCAGTTAACAGATTGGTCACTGGACCGGTTCTTGGTCGAACTGGCCAATCTGGTCCAGTTTTTAAAACAGCGACTATTATTTGGGTGTTAATTTTTAAATTGAAATATATCAACCATAAGATAAGATTTAGATAAACTATGGCCATAAAGCACATGTATATATTTTTTTAACGTTATTCTTCTACTTTTGGCTATCCTTTTTTTTATAATACCAAGCCTAAAATACATTTTCATGGAAAAGCTATCAAATAAAAAGGTATGAAATGATCATTATTAGATACGGTAGTGACATGAAAAATCCCAAATGCAAAAGTTAGACGGTTTAATTGCTTTTGTTACAGTTGGAGGAAAGATGAAAAACGAAGGAATGAAGTGGGAGAACCAGGCCTCTAGAAGTACTATATATAGCTTGTTATTCTTACCCCTTTGTACATAAATGTAAATACACAGTTTGTTGTTTTTCAGTTGCTTTGTGATGCACATTGTTGCCACCAGTGATGAATTCAATGTTGACGTATGTACTTTCTCGAGTTAAAGAGAGGAATCACAATGTTCCTTCTTCAAATAGTTGAAGACTAAATATTTTGGAGTCAAAAAATAATCGAAGTTGACTTTGCTTTTCTCAACAAAGTTTCTGATACATGGGTGGTAAGAGGAGTTGATTATTACAATTTAAAAAGAAACGAGAATTATAATTTGCAGTTAAATTTATGTAATTATTAACCAAAATTAAAAGACCAAATCATGTAAATTCTTAAATGATGGTAGTCAAGATAAAATTATCTTTTAATCTTAATGCAAGATTTTTATTTTTTTTAAATCAAAGAAGGTTTAGGATTTAGTGTGAAAAGATAGAAGTTAAAAATGCAAACAAAGTAGTTTAGACAGAAATTTGATTTCGCAATCAAACAATTTACATATAGAGAGAGAGAAAGAATACTTGAGTTGATGTTATTATGCTATAATATGTATTTTTAATATATCATTTGTGGTTCACCTTTTCAATTGTTTGATTTGTGGATAAAAGAAATTTGGCTTAGTTGTACTTTTTGCCTTCCAAATTTTACAATTTTGCGAATTTTGCCACCCTAGAATTTTTTTTTCAAATTTTGCCCTCCAACTTTCAAATTTCGCAAATTTTGCCCCAAATAGAAAAACTGCCATAATTAAAGAAATAATCGCTACAAAATGTCTTAATTGTGACAGTTTTTCTACTTGGAGGCAAAATTCGTGAAAAAAATTTGGGAGCGGCAAAATTCGCAAAATTGTAAAATTTGAGGGGTAAAAAGTACAATTAAGCCAAGAAATTTTAATAAAAAATATTAGATATGTGCATTTAGAATAACTTAATGTAGGCACTTTCACTTATTGTTATCCGTTTAAGGTATTGTCATGAGGGTAAGATTCTATTTGGATATATTTTTTCATAAATATTTATAAGAAAAAAAAACGTAAAATAAATTGAACTCTTTTCATAAGCTAAAATCATTTTATACACTTAATTTTATAAAAGTTCTCTCATTAAATTTCTCCAAAAACTAAAGTGCTTGAGTCGATTTTAACTAATGAAAAAAGTTCAATTCATTTTATATTTTTATTTTCTCCTCTTATAAATGTTTAAGAAAAAATTTATCTTAACAAGGCCTAAGATCACTTTATTAGTATAAGACACGAAAAAAAAATTGACCAATAAATCTTACATTTTTCAAAAAAAAAAAAAGAAAAAGTAGTCACTACGGCCTAAAAGAATGCACAACTTTATATTTTACTTATGATTGTACATACATCATTTTATGGTTGAATTTTATTATTTGACTCGCAATAAAAATTATATTCCTGCATAAAGATATATCCTCAGGTTTATGCAAGTATTTCTCCTTACAAGTCATTTCCTCACTTTTCTTTCACATTCCATTGTCATAATTATTTAAAAGAGAGCATTAAATTTAACGTTTAATTACCCGACAGCACAGGCAACTGAGTTTGGCGAGGAAGCCACACACACACACACACACACAAAGTCTATAACACCCTGGGAAAATAACAATTTCTTTCAACAATAAACTTTTATTTTATGACATGGTTAGACAGTTCAAAACTCGTTGAACAGATTGTCTTGTCTTACGGTAATTGTCTTGTTTTGAAGTTATGGCTTGACAGGTAAACTTTCCTAGGTAGCACAGTTTAGGCAAAAATTTCACAATTCCAATCAAACGAGCGCAAGTGAATTAATTAATATATAACCAGAGGGTAAAATATATTCCTATTCCATGACCAGCAATATTCGGAATACTAGAGAAAATTTTCGTGTTTCCCACCAAACACTGGCAACAAGATTATCTTACAAAGACCAGCAATGTGTATACAACCGAGAACCCTAGCTTGTACATGTTCATAGTTTAAGGAATGCTAGGAACGCACACACCCCTTTTAACACACTTTTTGTTATTATTTAAAATTTATTAAGAATCACAAAATAATAAGAGAAACTCATCAAATAGGGAGTGAGCCCCACATCATTTGAGTCTAAATAATTTTTGGCCAATAACAAAGAGTGTATTAAAATGTACATTGCTATCATTTTTCTCAGTTTTTGTGTAGTTATGTATATTTTTTTAAGCAACTGGAACATCAGAGAACTATACTTCTTCACGTCACCAAGAATGACATAAGTTGCTACTACGCAAGGTACACCCCCTTTACAATTGATAGAAGATCATGATGTCTCGCTCCATTTCACCTCTCCCACAGTGACACACAGAACACATACTATTACCAGGACATAAAGATATATACTACCTTATCAGTTTGCATTCCTTTCCCATTAAAATGAGTGAGGAAAAGCAACAGTCATAAGATCAAGAGCTCACAAGACATGGCTAGTGGCAGAGTAAGATAGCAAAAGATAGTAGCATGAAGCAGAACTAGCAATATTCATCTCCTAGCCAATTATCCTTCTCCTTTGGACCAGTTGGCCCCTCCTCACCATAAAGTTCTGTTGGAAATAGTTCAAATAAGTTCTCCACAGAAAATCTAACAAATAGTGGAAGCAGATCTATTATCTTCTCTATCTCAGAACGTGAATCATATACAATGGTAGGACCCCACTCTCTCATATACTGCAACCAACATGGTTCTGTAATGACTCCATCACCAAGATATTCAGCTGCAACAACCTGATATTTGATGCTCGAATCCACAATAAATTTGCTTCGAGCTGCATCATTGCGTACTCCTATTCCTAGTTTGGATGATCCCTGAAGGTAAGTCCCAGGATGAGGGAAGCTAGCATGGCCATCTTTTGATGAATAAACAATTGGCTTATTCCCCTTGATAAACTCCAGATCAAATGCATTTACCCATTCACCTCCACTATGCTGAGAGAAGAAAGCAGACCATAGCTCTCCTGTGAAGTTGCTTATACGAAGGGTGAAGTGCTCCCAATCACCTACATGTTCCCCTATCTTGTTCATCTCAATGTTCATCAATGCCACCTTAAGGGTGGCAGGTCCATTGAAGGGGCAAAAAACCCACATCACAATATCAGTAAAGGCTCCACCCAATGCTGGTTTTACATGAACATAGAGTTCAGCACTCTCTATGTTTCCCTTCTTTAGATTATTTCTTGCATCTTCATCAGTAGGCAAATCAATCCAAAAGGCACCATCATTTGTTCCTCCACTAGGTAAGTTTGAGCCCTGATGATCTATAGCCTTACCCTTCTTACTGCCTGCTGCATACAAAACTGCTCCATTCTTAAAAAACCATGGCACTGATGATGGCAAGTAGTTCTCATCAGGATGGAAGTATACAGTGGGACCATAATGCTGAATAAGTGCATGAATCTGGTTCTGATTTGGCATTGAATGCAAGGAAGAATCAAGATTCTTCAAGCACGCAATATCCACCACTTGTTCAGAATCAAAATAGGTACTACCACAGAAGAATGTCCCAACAGATACACCTCTAGCTAACATACCTCTATCACAGGGTTGTGTCTTCCAAACCTGAAATGTATTTTTTGAATATTTTGACTTTACAGTCAGTGATAGATCAGAAGTCTCACAAGTTTCTGTGAGATCAGCTCGCACACATCTAACTTCTTCAACTTCAGGTTCATTGGGACTGCTAGTAACTACTATGCCCATGGCTTTATAACCCATTGGAGGGTTTGGCAACCAAAAGTAAACACATTCATCATGTGAATCTATGCTCCATATTAATGAGTAGTTAAATGGCTTTTCTAGAGCAGGAGATTCTAACAGGGAGACATCAGAACTAGTTTCACGGGCCACAAGAACATATCCTCTCAATGGCTGGTCATTGGACTGGCAGTAGTGACCAAGGCAGGAAAAGCCTTCTGGAATTTCTGAAGGTCTATAAAATGTGAAACCCAGTGATTTCCCATGCAAACTTGTGCATCTCCAAACCTTCTCAAACTTGTTTACTTTTACAACTTCTATTTCTCCAAGGCATATTCTTCCACTTGCAAAACCGCCACCTGACCAGACCATTCACAGGCTTAGATAAGTAAGATAATTAAGCCACAAATATTTGACAGCATAGCCACAGAAGATCAAATAGTTAGAGCCAAACAGAATGAAAAGATTATTGATAGCAAGAATTCAATTTTGATGTCTGTAATAAAGATGCTTACTTGATGCATAATTGCATAAGTATCAAGCAAAAGTACAAACTAAGCTTAGCATTTAATGAGTGGAAAATTTGGATGAAAATAAGTTCTATACAAAGTGCTGCAATAATGAATTACTATTGTTCAACTCTCAAAGGCAAACAAACATCCATCAATAAGCTGCACAACGTTTGACAAGACATTTGCAGTGTGAAGTCAAGATAAGAAATTCCAGTTGGAGTGTTACAAAAAAGATAACGTCATAAACCCTTTTTCTCCTCCTCAAAAAACAAGTTCTTTTAACCGTTTCTTGAAGTAAAGCAATAAGTGATGGCAGATGGTAAATGAGGGAACCATGGAACTAATGCCACTACTTCACATCCAAATAAATAAATAAGTAAGAACAAGACATCTTCACTGTATTAATACTAATAGTGATGGAATATGTGCAATCAAATCAATAACAACGTAACAAAACAATTTTTTTTTCCCTGTAGGATGACACTAGCTTTTCTCAACAGCCTTGGGAATTAACTAAAGAGGACGCAACTAAAGTCTATTACCAGAAAGTGTATAAACTCACTAAATTTATTTACAAAGAAATAATTGTTTTCAATATATACCGCAAGATAATAAATAGTAACATATCTCAATTCCGATCCAATTACCTCTGTAATTTACTCAAATTCTGCACTTTGTGATCTCCCCCCCCCAGATAAAATAAAATAAAATAAAATAAAATTGCACCTTCCTGAAACTGGGGTTCATGAATATCTCAGTAAAATTAGTAAAACAAAAACGGTTTTTTCAATCAAATCCCTGCAAAAGAAATAAAGAATCCAATAGCTTGTTTAAGAAATCAAAGCTTAGGACATACCTTGTGGCCACTGAGGCAGGGGTGAAGGCAGAGAGAAGGGAAGTGGATCAGGGTCAGTGAATTCAGGTACACAATCCCAGCATAAACAGTTGCACCCAGACATCTCTCTTCTCTAGTTATCTATCACCCTTCAGAGTCCCTCTAGCTCAATACCAGAGAGAGTGGTTTTCTTTTCTTGCCTTCAAAGGAGTCCAAGAAGAGAGAGAAGGAGATTGTTCTAGCAATATAGTAAAGGAGAAGAGTCTTCCACTTTCTCCTCTCTCTCCTCTCTTCTCTTCTCTCCTCTCTCTGCTATGCTGAGATGATACTCTGCTTCAACTTTAATTTGTTTCGAGTTTTTTGAGGTTGCCTTTTAATTTGGAACTTCGCTGTTTCTTCAAACTTATCGTAAGTTAATTCATAATAAATGGCACAACCACTTTAAGTAAACAACGTTCACTCGCCCCCTCGTGGGTGTTCCAAACACGCTTAAGCATTCCTTCAATATTCAATTATTATGTTACCTTTGTTGTTGTTGATTAAGACATGTTTCTCTCTTTCTTCAAGTTGCCATGTATTAGTTGCAAATGAATTGGCCACTACGCATAAGCCACAAGCATATATTAATTATTTCTACGTTCATTCTACTTACGCTGTAAGGTTATTTTAGTGCGTATATAATTATATATTCCAATTTCTAGGTATTTATTTATTTATTTCAGTGTGGGGGAAATATGATTTTTTTTAAAAAAAATAGAGACAATAGCTTAAAGTTGAAGAAAAATCAATCAAAATAAATTAATTTACAACTCAATTATAGGTTTTTTTTTAAATTAGTAGAATTAATTTGATAAAATTAATTTTAAATATTAAACATAATTCAAATATAAAGAATTTAATTAGAAACTTTAAAAGAATATAACTCAATGTGTATAACTCAGTTATCAACACACACTGAGCTTGTAGAAGAGGATTTGGGTTCAATTTTCACATAACACATCCTTGTGGATGAATGAGGAGCTTTACGTGTGATTAAATCCTAAATCGAAAGTTAATCTCACCCAAAAAAACAAAGTTTGTGAGAATACCTCAAAGTCCCACTTGGAAGACAAAGAGCCAAAGATCCTAATTACAATGGTTAAAAAAAAGGAGAATATAAACCAATTAAAAATAAATAAATATTACAAACTAAGAAAGAATTTAAACACATAGTTAAGATTATTTAAAATTTATTATTGAACATTTTGTAAAGAACAGTATCATCGACTGATGAGTGATGAGCAACTTAGCATAAATTCTCTTTTTCATGAAATTGGGGAAGAAAAGGGGCATATCAAGTGATTTTATTATCTTAATTATAGAATGAAATCATAAGAGGTTAAAATTAATCAGAGAATTTTTTTAAATAGTCATATAAATAATTTTAATATTAACTATTCATCTCTCTATATAAATTAGAATATTTATCTTGAATAAGAGTATTGTTAGAATCTATTTTTCAACTAGAGTATTTTTAGGACTTTTTCTTTTAACAAAATCGTTTTAGGAAAAAAAAACCTCTTATATCTTTTCGATCATTTATCTTTTTCATTTTTATTTTGTAACTAGATTTCAATTTTTTTTTAAAAAATTATCAATAATTAAAAATAACTTTTAGTTATAGTATAAATTATTTATGAGAAATGTTATTTGTACAATAACTAATACAATAGTTTCTACAACAATATTTTTTTGTGTCTATTTTTTTTATGCACATTATTTATTACATCTTATAATGATGAGGAGACACAAAAAGTGTTATTATATAAATTATTGTATAAATTGTTATATGTGTATTATATCTCATTATTTGTTATAAATTTAAAATATAATTTATATATTCAAAAATATTTATTTACTATGATTTTCAATTATAATGTATATATTTAAAAGTGTTTATTTATTATAAATTGTAATTATGTAAAATAAATACTTATATTGTGTATTGCACAATTTAAAATACTAATTTATATATAATTATATAATCTAAATTTACTTTATCTCTTACTTGATAGATCCAGTCATCCAGAGAAGAAATATCTTAAACTTGAAAAGGTTAATAATAATACAGTTCAGAAGAAAACAAATACAAATCTTCAAGTTGGAAGGCGTGAATCACGCGCGTCAAATACATTGTTTGCGGAGCGACGTGCAATCTCTCTCTTTTTCTTTTCTTTTCTTTTCTTTTCATTTTTTTTTTAAGGATGACATACAATCTCGTTATTTTGCGATTTAGGATTAGGAGCAAAATATTGGCACTGGGGAGGCGTCTCTCATTTTTATTTTTATTTTTCTATATTTTTATTTTTTCTATTTTATTTTTGAATTAAATTCGGAAATTGAAACTTGAACGCCCAGTCATTTTGGAATCAAATGGTAGGAAGGCTGAATATTCCGTAGCAAGTCATTTTCAAATAGAACAATGATTGGATAAGGCACTTGCCTTGCCTTAATGTTTCTTGGGGTCCTTTATATGCAAGAAAATATTATTTCCTGGTAAGATTGTCGTTTATTGCATCTTTCCCTTTATGGTTGCCCCCACCGAAACGTTTGTAATGGCAATTGCAATGGTACATGATTGTATATTTATAATATTCATTCATTTCATTGTGTGAACATTACTAATTCGTTAAGGTAAAAGAATGCATTTAATTGGATATTTGAATATGGTACATGATTGTATATTTTATAATATTCATTCATTTTCATTATTTTCGTTGTGTGAACATTACTGCATTTAATAACATATTTTGATGGAGCACATAACATATTATACTTGTACTTTTTGTAAAATGTGACGTAGATGTAAATCCCACGTTAAAATCTTGTTTGTAGTTAGATTTAGAGAGGAGTAAAGCATAAACACGAGGAATTGTTCCTATTAATTTGGATGGATATCAATTATTGCTCTTCTTTTTCCACCAACTCATGAATTTCACTGTCGAAAATGATGACTTGGAAGTATTCATGCTTAGCAGGAAAGGAAAAGGCAAAACAATGCTAAAATTTAAGTAATCCTTTCTGATACTGTCATAGATTAAAGGGTTGAATAATTTTTGCTTAAATAACTTTTTTACGGGAGTTTTTGCTTCTAGTCTTTTATTTTTTTTTATTTTCGTTCTTATAATATATTTTTTTGTTTTATTTTGGCCTTTACTGTTATGTTTGTTTATCAAATCTAATAGAATAACCAAAAGAAAAAAATAAAAAATTATGGGACCAAAAATTAAGAAGACCAAATAATCTTATATTACAAGCACTAAACAGTTATTTAAACCAAATTTATAAAAATTAAACCTTCAAACATTACAAATGCATTGATGAGGGGTAGAAAAATTAAACCAACAACAAATGCACCAATGACTAACCAAAAAATTATAAATTACACCTAATTATTTGAAAAATATTACATTGACAACCCTTATACATTACATTGATATTCTTTGTTCATTATACTGACACCCTATATTATTTAAGAAATACATTACATTGTGTATTTTTATAAAGGGCATTGCTGCAAACGTTAAAAATAGGTGGTCATGTACAATGTCAAAAAACTTTAGGAGGTACAGGGTGCTATTGTAATTTGTTCATAATAATAAAATTGTACATCCTTCTTTCGCTTTCTTTGTTATTTCACGCTTGTCTTCTATCATTCGTTTTGATACCTCTGTCTTGTTTTATGTTTTGCTTTTGTTGCTCCTCATTTTTTATATTTTCTTTATGACTTGAAGGTGATTGCATCATTGCATGACTTTTACAAAGTTGTAATGTTTAAGATTTAATTTTAATAATTTTTTGACTGGTCACTAGTGCATTCGTTGTAGGTTTTATTTATCTGCTCTTTATCAATGCATTTGTAGTGTTTAAAGGTTTAATTTTTATAATTTTTTTTAAATAACTGTTTAGTCCCTATAATATAAGATTATTTTCTTTTTAATCCTCTTAATTTTGGTTATTTTTGTTTTGTCCTCTTAATTTTTGGTTTCCATAATTTTCTATTTTTCTCTTTTTGTCCCTTCGTTAGATTTGACGGACAAACCTAATAGTAAAAACCAAAATGAGACAAGAAAAAAAATTTATAGAGATGAAAAATAAAAATAAATAAAGAACTAAAAGTAAAAACCTCCTATTTTAAAGGGATGGAAAGTTATTTAAGCCAATAATTTTATTTTTAGTTTCTTCAATTTTTTTATTTATGATTAATGTTTAAAATTTTCGTTTATCATCTTTTTTTATTAATTTCTGGTATGTAAATGTTTGCGTGGCTCCATCCAACATTGTTACATAATCATTTTTATAACGTGACATTACCATTACCATGTGTCAATGTTTGATGAAGTCACATGAATGCTTTTATAACATAAGGATAAAAAAAATTTAAGGTTTGGACATTACAAGAATTATAAACAAAAAAAATTATAGAGACTAAAAATAAAAAATAATATATTTACAAGGGAGAAAAACGGAATTTAAATTTATACTAAATCTTATAATATATTGTCAAAGTTACAGCAACAACAATAAATTTTTATTTCACTAGGTGAGGTCGATTATATGGATCACATGACACCATTCTATTTGGTTAAATACCAAAGTTTCATAAATATTATTTATCGACCATCTTAAACAATTCTTCCATATAATATTTTTCAAAGTTAAAATATAAATTTTTGATTTTTTAAGTAATAGTGTAATTTTAATTTTTTAATCTTAATCATATATATGATTGTATAATTTAGATTATTTCTCTTACTCATATACAATTTGTTTTCTCATTAATGAGAATAGTTCTCATTTTTAGAGTGTAAAATTATAAATTTAGATCATATAATACATAAATTGTCAAAATTAAAAGTTATTTAATTGTTACATAAATACTTAAATATATATATATATATATATATATATATATATATATTTATCTTTTACTTTAATCATTTATATAAGATCCAATAGTTTATTATTTTTATTTTTTACAATAATTAAGTATCCTCACTTAAATAATTCCATTATATATTGTCTACAAGCACCTTTTAGTTAATTAAAAAAATATGTGGACGAATTTTAAGTACATAAAAAAATATTCATAACCCCAATTAAAAGTAAAAAACGTTTCTTGAATTTGAGCCTAGGCAATTCATATTCAGAGTTGCCTGCCGCCCCATTAGATTTGAAATGTCAAAATGTCAAATTCTATCAATTCCACGTCAAACGATGTAGGCATTAAAAAATTCTTGAAATTTAATTAAGAAAAAGAAGGTACAACCACCCACGGGGTCTGACCATTTTTATTTGACATTATTGTGATGAATTTCTTATTTGATATTTTCGTCTTTATGCGTTTGTTTTATTTCTTTGGTTGATAGCTCTCGGGTAACTTTTAATTGTATTGTTTCTGTTTGGTTTAGGGCCAATAGGGCCTTTGTTTAGAAGAGTTATATTTGTACATATCTTTTGTAAGTAAGAAAAAATTAAAAAAAGAAGAAGAAAAAGGCATCAAATAAAATAAATAATATGATAAAAAAATAAAATATAAATAATGGTGGAACGTAGAATTGCTTAACTTACTTTTTGAAGGCCCTCTAATGATATATGAGATTTAAGAATTTCAACAAATTTCTTTTTTGATGGTGTAATTTTTAAGAACTTAAAATCCTATGATTATCTCACAATTCTTAAGAACGGTTAGTTATATAAGCAATGATTCTTAAGAACAATTCTTATATAAAAACTCTTATGTTAATTACTTTAATAATAAAATTACATAAAAACTAGTTCTTAAGTTTAAGAATTTCGTAAACAACTCTCAATTAAAATGTTCTTTAGAATTTTTTCATTTTTCTCTCTCGTTTTTGAGTTTATGCTTTTGTAAAGAACTCCTCGCTAACTTAATTCATACCCCACATATTGCCCATGCTATGCACACTCTCATTTTTACTCTTCGCATCCCCTGTCAATTTTTTGTAATTTTTTAACGAAAATATATATCCTTTACATAAACTAGTTTCCGTTATGTAAAATCATACAAAAACTAATTTATAGAAACTAGTTTTTTGTAATTCTCCTCTGCTGAATCGTGCTCTGAAGCTAGGTAATGGAAAGATGTAACATCCAATTTATTATTATTAGACTTAAATATATTTTAAGTCTCTGCAAATATGATTCTGTTTGATCTTAGTCCTTACAAAACTTTTTGTTATTTTTAGATATCTGACATTTTTTTAGTATTCTTTTTTAGTCCTTACCATTAACTCTAGTTGATTTAGCGTTGACATGGCTAACAAAATAAAGAATATTAATTAAAATAAGTATGATAATGAAGAATATTTTAAATTAAGATAATTAGATTATTTTTAGGTGCATAATTTAATTAAGTGATATATTTATTATTTATAAATAAGGTAATTATACATTGTCTTAAAAATTAGCTTGGATTGGCCAGTCAGACTAGCTGGACCAAAAATCGGTGGTGCAATCGGTCTGAGTTAGTGATTGAATTGAACATGTCATCGACCCTATATGAACTGATGTGACTCAATGGGTTTTGTGGTTAAATGATGAACCAGCAGGTTGATCTGAACCAATTCAAAGATTTTTTTTTAAAGCATGAAATGGCTTCGTTTATCTATAGCTATTGAAAAAAAAAAAAAAGAAACCCCAACTTATAATATAACTTATATATTTAAAAATATTATTTACTATGAATTTTAGTTATAAAAAAATAAATATTCATATATGAAATGATAGTAATCATCGAAATTGTAAATCCAAAATCTAAATGCACTTATGCATGCAAGATAAATGTCTCTCGTGTTGACCACACAACTGCACTTGCTTTTTTACTTGCTCTTGTTTGTTTGACTTGAATGCGTAACCTTCATTCCTTCCTTCCTTCACCCTTATATTAAATACCATTGTTGATTTTTCATTTATTTATGGGCTACACATCACCATTGAAATTTAATTTAATAAATTTTATAGGTATGGAATTTATATGTCATTAATATTTTAAAATTTTTGAATAGAGATTGGGTTATGTGGTTCAATTAGTGACCCTCTGCTTCGACCATTGACTCAGTGCCCTGACCGAGTTGACGATCAGTCCAAGTTTTAAAACATTGTAATTATATATAATTTACTTCTATAATTTATTTAAAATTTTTAATATATTATGAATTTTTATTGCTTTTAATATTGTTCTTACTTTTCCATTCACTAATTTATTTTTAACATTATACTTAACAAAAAAATATAATTTACTTAGACATTTATAATTTACTTTTAATATATCACTTTTCATGTTATTTTTACATTTCAATTCATTAATTTTGGCTAATTATAATATAATTTATTTTTTCATTATATCACAGGTAATGATTTTGTCTCCAAAAACAAAAGTAGTATATTAAAAGTAAATTATAAGCATTTAAATAAATTGTAATTTTTTTTTAAAAAATACAATGTTAAAAGTAAATTAGTGAATTAAAAAATAAGAATGATATTAAAAGTAATAAAAATAACTGTTCATAATATATTAGAAATTAAAAATAAATTATAAAAGTAAATTATATTATTTATATAAAATAATAAATACATTACTTAATTGAATTACACCCCTAAAAATAATTTAATTATCTTAATTTAAATTATTCTTAATTATCTTAATCATGTTAATTAATATTCTCCATTTTGTTAGGTATGTTAGTACTAAATTAACTAGAGTTAAAGATAAAGACTAAAATAAAACATTAAGAAAATGTTAGGGATATAAAAGTAACAAAATATTTTGCAAGGACTAAAACCAGATAGAGCCATATTTGGAGGGACTTGAAACATATTTAAGCCTTATTATTATTATTATTATTATTATGGGTCGCGCCAGGACAAGAGTTTCTTTATGTTTCATGACTTGCATGTTAGGGTACGAGCAAGGAAACTCAATTATTACTGGAAATATGGGGACTAAAATTGTAAAATTAAAAATGAAAGGACCAAAATCACAAAATTAAAAATGGAGAGGTCAAAATTGCAAATTGACTATATTAGGAGAACTAAAAGTGCAATTAAGCTTAATTACAAATATAATTTGAATATATATAGAGATATTCTATCCTAAATTGGTGTTTATTTACAATAATTAATTATAAAAGGTGCAATTACCATTAATTTTTATTTTTGTATGTTTAAATTGTTTTTGAACTTTAAGGATAAAATCACATTTATTATACTAAAATTAGCGTTATGTTTGACAAAAATAGTTTAAAGGCTAGCTGAAAGCTGAAAAAAGTAGTTGAAAACTATAAAGCTAGTTAGTAGATGAAAGTTATAACTAAAAGTTGCTAAAGTAGCTTGTTTAATTATAAGTGTTTAGTAAAATTTGTTGTTGAAGTAGCTAATAAATGTAAAATTACAAAAATGGATATGTTTATGATATTTTTATATAAATTTTAATTTTATTATTGATAAAAATATATTTTGGGGTATTTATAATTTTAATTTTTAAATTAATTTTAAACTCTTCTAATTTTTTTATTTATAGATCAATTATTTCAATTAAATTTTTGGTTTCAATTATTATATTTTTTTACATATTGTGTATTCTATTATTAATCTTTTATTACATATGAAAATATTTCCAATCAACTTCAAAATAAGAGAAAATGACATACACTTAAGCATACGTATGTCATACTTTCATTGCAACATTCCCAATTTTGGGTAATAGAAACAAAGATATAATTAATGGTTTAGAAAACTTATAAGCATTAAAAATAGTTACCTTATTGTCAGGATTTATAAGGATAAGATAATAAGACCCCAAGTGGGACTTTGAGGCCCAAATGAGCCGAGGCCCTGCTAGAGCCCACACACACACACCCATCTATATAAGAGAGGGAAGGGAGAAAGAGAAAGAAAAAGAAAAGAAAAGAAAAAGAGAGGAAAGACGAGGAAGAGAGAAGGAGGAGAAGAGGACGAGGAAAAGTGGAGTAGAGATCTACAACCCGACCCTAAAGCTCAGATCCGGACAGTCCTTGGAGGTGAATGCTTCTCCCTTATCCTCCCCAATCCCTTTGATCTTATACATGTTTCCCCCTTTTCCTTATTGAACCTTAAGAAGGAGATTTGTGGATTTTTGAGAGATTCATTTGATTGAGGGGTTCTTTGGGAAATGTAATTAGTTAGGAAGATAAAAGAAGTGACTAGGAATGTGTTGGTGAGGGTTGTTAGGCCAAAAATAGCCATGGATTGCAGTTAGGTATCCCTTTCGAACTGCAAAAATTGCAGTTGGTGCTAAGAGCCAGTTTTCTGGCGCTAAGCGTGAGACAACAGAGTCTTGTCTTGGTGTCTAAAGATTTGGTGCTGAGCGATAGAGTTCTAGCTCTAAGTGTAACACCCTTAACTGTTAACTTTTCTGTAACTCAAATTTGAGCTCTAATAGCTTAGTAGTAGAAATTAAGGTAGATTTTTTTTAAAGCCTTTAAAATCGAAATTGTAGCATAATATAAAATGTGAAATCTTTTTCCATGTAAAACGAAATAAGAGTTTTACTGCCAAACCATTAATAAAAATACTATGATAACAAATACCAATGAAAATGAAATACAATTTAAAACTCTACAAATATGTAGCTAATATTATAGACATAAAAAAAGGTTTACATTACATTCTAATGACACTATAGCATGGTCTACTACACAACTGGATACTCCTCCAGATTAGAGTATTACCATTCTAATCTCAGAGGAATACTAGCCCTGACATCGCACTAGATTTTTTTCGACATCTTGTGTGATAGGACTAAACTTTAAAATCTTCTTTCCTAAGGAACAAGTATTCTACATCTTCATACACACTTCCGCCACGCCACTCTGATACCGTCTTGGTTAGGGGTTGTAAAACTTCTAATCCCAATAGAGCTCTCCATCAAGGTGCTTCCCTTACCAATACCACGCACGTTTAAGTCATGTACCTGTTCATATACAAACCAAAAGGGCAATCCGCCCCCTATTTCCGTTCCAAACATCCACAGATGAAGGAAGGGACGAATTAGTTAAGGGCAAGAACCAGACAATTTGAAACTAAGGACTTAAATCAACCTAGAGACCCATCTAAACCACAGTTCATATCACACAGCTAATATGACAGACATTAACATAGTCGTATCATTAATAAACTATAAAATCATGTATCAAACATCATAACATTCAATAGAGAGCACATTCACAACTCACAACACATTATCACAACATATGTAATTATTACAGTCATTTCATACATATAATGCATCACATTCCCATGCTTGCACACAAATAGAGATTTGATGCATGACTTATTATTTTTCTTTTCAATCTATCAACCTTTTCTATGGAGTTACTCAATAAAACCAAATGGTAGTACTACAAGTTCGTTTGTATTACTACCATTCGAAATTGATGTGTTCCATACCACACCAATTCTAGGGTTTTTTTGAGACACTCGTTAGTGTAATGCATGTGACCTATACTCCTCTCTTAGTGTTCATCAATATCCATGAGAAGTGATTGGGAGTACATTATACCTCTCTTACACCAAGGTACAATCCTCCTCCTCATCAAGGGAACGAGCAATCTTTCAGCTCAGGACAGTCATAGTCTAAACAGAGGTATACTCTCACACCAATCCTAGAATGCTGAGCAGTTTTCGGGGTTATCAAGGTTGGTTAGGCGAATATCCCGGCTCAAGGGTGCTACCCTAGTCATTGGGACCTTCACTGCTCGATACCTTACCCCCAAGACCTCCGTAAGTGGGTCCTTGCCTTTCATTCCTTAGTGTACCAAACTATGGCTTCCCCATCCAAAACACATGCCATCAGTGCATGGTTTACAACACCAATACATATGCATATGATGTATGAACATCCACAAGAACAATATATTCAATTATAAACATTCATAGATAGCATTCCTATCGCACATTTCATCGATTCAATCGCACTTTCACTTTCAATGCTACTTTTGACAATTTAATCATCCAATTAACTCAGTTCAACAGAATATATCACATTATGTGTATTTCCTCTGCTTTTCATAATCAAAGTCATTATCATTCGTTATTCAATCCAAATAAGCTCTCACATATGCTATCATTATAAAACATTAATTATAATTTGAGCTAACTCAATAACAAACCACAATTTCATGTCTAACACTTTAAGGTTCAAGCAACTACATTATGTCCACCGACTCAAGAGTCCTAATTATGCATTCCATGTAATTGGTTACAAATCATGTAATTCATCCTAAGCTCGTTGCCCATTTAACAAACCAATTCTTATTATGATTGGAAGACACTAACCTAACTCGTTCTATCCTATTTTATCTTTTGATTGCCAATTTGATGATTTTAATTACCTACCCACACTATAAAAAACAAAGCTAAACTTTAGGAACACCAATTCCGTCATAGGCAATTTTCTATTTTCTACCATATTATGATACTCTGTGTTTGTTGATCGTTTTCGCATAGCAAATGAATTTTTCTTCCAACCATATCTTGCAATATTAACCTTAAATATGTCTAGTTTATAAATATAATTTTTCCTAATTTTTATAAAATCATTAAAGGGTTCAATGAAGCACTTTTTTCGTGGCTGGTTGCTGTCAGGATTTGACAGAACAATGATCAATCAAAAATTCGCCAAATATTCATCACATGGAATTTGATTACTAAATTTTACAGGAATATTCTAGACATATAGAGACACCTTTCTACCAAAAATCATGCAAAAATTCCAACCACACAGGAAGTTATATACGAAAAACAGAGGCTGTTCTATTGCAGTAAAAATTTAGCAACTTGTAATTTAATCTTTAAGTATTGTAATCAAGCAATTGAGATATATTTCAAGCAATTTCATTATCAAGAGCATCATACAAGGCCCAACTAAGCTTTATGTGGCTAATCATGCAAACACATCACAATTAGAATCCTCAAGAGTAATACAAATGAAATTGACAACACATAATTCATCAAAACCACCATCTAGGCCATTATTATTCTTGAAATCAAATTAATCTAGTCTCTACCCCCCTTACCCATTGATGACCATGGCTGCCATGAGAGGAGGAGGAGAGGGCTTTGCTCATTCATACTCTAATCAAGCTCCTAATTGCACAATCAAGACAAAATAAGCTTCAATTAGTGTTCTATAACAAAAGTCCCTTGAGAATTTGAAGAAATTTCAAGAGGAGACAAAGAGGAATTGGTGGAGGGTGGTGGTGGTGTGTGGGTTGCGTGAAAGGAGAAGGAAAAAGGAAGAATAGGAGCTTCCACTCACCTTGGCATGGTCACAAATAGAATTGGAGAATCTTGGAAGCTTGGGTCTTGAGAGATTTTGAGAGAAATTGAGAGGGTTTGAAGAGGAAGAAGAAAAGTAACGAGAATTGTAGGGGGAAGGGGGTGTTCCACGACTTATAGACCAAGGGAAGAGAAAAATATAAGTCTTAGATCACTAAGTGTCAACATGTGTCACTAAAATGTCTGGTGTTCGTTTTAATTTCGATTCAACAGACTTACAGGGAATTGTGATTAATAAAATTAGACTTAATCTAGTTCTTCTCTTGTCACACATATTAGGTTTCTCTACAAACAAAGCTAAAAACAACCGGTTTGTTTTGTAAGTGATTTTATGAGTTATTTATAAACTTATTTTTAGAAAACTATTATAGAGATCTCAGTTTGAGTTCTCCTTATTTAGGTAAGGTCTAGACATACCAAGAACCTTTTGTAATTTTTCAGTAATTTTTAAAGCTCATTTAATGTTTCTAATTATGTTCTATAAGTGCTTATGAATACCTTTTATTCATATATGCTAAATTATAAAAATTCTCGAAAAATTTCTAAAAATTCATGATAATTTTCTAATCATTTTTCTAAGCTTAAAAATTATTTTTCTTAATTTTTTGACCATTCTATGATTTATCTCTTAATTATCTTTCTTTATTCTAATTTATTAATTGAAATAAATATAATTTTATTTATAAAATTACCAAAAATTATTTTTATTTCTTAGATACCTTTCTAATATTATTCTAAGGCTAGAATATATTTTTCTCAAGTTTAGAAATGTCTCTGCTAATTATTTAGACATTTTTATATAATTCCAACTATTACCTTTATTATTATTATTATTATTATTATTATTATTATTATTATTATTATTATTATCATCATCATCATCATCATCATCATCATCATCATTATTATTATTATTATTATTATTATTAAGTCTAGATATTATTTATTCATTGAAGCTAAATCAAAGCTTTCAACATTTATAAATCTCTATCTAGACTTTTGATTAATATCACAAGACAATTAAACAAATGAAAATTATTAGATAATTATTTAAGTAGTATTTTGAAGATGTTACAGTAAGCGTGGTGGCGCTAAGTGCTAGAAATACCAATGCCCCTTATGCTTTAATAGCACTAAGCATGGACCCACCAGAGTATGGGTCTAAGGAGATAGTGAAGCAGTGCTAAGCGCTAAGGGTTTAACTGCTAAGCACGACCCCTTAAAACTGTGGGGGAATGTTCTAGCTTTAAGTAGAAGATATGCTTGTGTTGTTGCTTTGTATGCTTGATTCTCTGTTATATTTATGACTTTTGGTGTCTTGCTATGTTTGGTAATGATGATTGTGTAGTTGTAGTGTTATCCTTGTGGTTGTGAATTGTGTTGTGTTGTACATGTGAGTACAACGATGAACCTTATGTAAGAAAATAATTAAGACTTTAAAAGATACCAGAAAATGCCTCCTTAGCAAAAGCAGGAATGTTTCCTAAGTTTAAAGGAAAGAATGTGTTTTCAAAGGAAAAGAAAAATGTTTTAGAAAATGTATCCCTTAGTAACGGTAGGGTAGAACCTCCTCGGTTCTGCTTATGTCTGAATCGTACCCTCGGCTTACAACGGTTGTGCAACCCATAAAGAGGATCCCCTAGGTTACCAAGGTGGAAAGAGTTTTCAAAGTATTTATGAAAAAGTATTAAAAAGGAAAGTTCAGGAAACTCTTAAAGAGTTGAAAGTAAGAGGCTAGGAAGCCCCTTTGGCCAAATGGAAAGGGACCATCACCTCTCTACCAAGGTGTAGAGGTAACATTCTTCTGAAAGGAAGAATGTTAGAGGGACCCACTTTGATAATGGAAGGGGGTTTAACTGCTCAGATTGAAGCGGGATATAAATACGAGATCATAAGCCACTCGGATCGGAGTAGGATATAAATACGAGATCATAGGCTGCTCGGATCAGAATAGGATATAAGTACGAAATCATAAGCCACTCAGATCGAAGTGGGATATAAGTACGATATCAGGAAGGGACACCTCTCTATGGCTAGAGCTCAACTAAGTAAAAGATGATATTTAAGTGAAAAGATAATAATAAAGCTAACCATAAGCCATACTAAAATAGAAACAGAACAGTGAAATGTATGATGTGAATGCCTATAAAAGGCATGTATGATGACCTTATTGGGTGGATGATGATGTGTGTCTAGTATATGTGAGTCTAGTTAAGCTTAAACTAGGAGCTTATGTGCTTAGTGAGGATACATTTTATGATAGATGTTACCCGTTGGGTATGTGAGGGGTTTACCCCAGAGAAAGTTTATGTATAGGTCTCGAAAGAGCAAGAAAAGAGAAAGATAAGAGAAGTAAAGGTACGTCCTCACCTAGTCTCATAGGATGAAAGAAGTCCAAATGAGGTTATAGAAAGTGTTCAGTTCTTATCCAAGTGATGGAAACACAGTTGTCTAGTGTAAAAGACTAGTATGGGTTAGAAGACTTGGGGCTTAGGCCTATTGAAGATTAGCAAGCCTTAAGTTGAGCATAGTTTATGAGGTTATGTAACACTTCTTAATGTGAGTAATTTTTTTTTGATTTTATGATATAAAAATTCTAAATTTAACAGTGTTTGGAAATAGAAGTGAAATAATAAAATTGCTTATATATATATATATATATATATATATATATATATATATATAACTATACATCATGGCTTGACTAATACCTAACAAAAAAAAAAAAGTACATCAAAAGATATAAACTAACTAGCCCAATATATACATCAAAAAGATCCTATACAGAATAGTATTTATCTACTCTATCCCTTAAGGTGAATATTATAAACTAGGTCTATAAATTTGGAAGAGTATCTTTTGACTCATCTTCAACATCATCATGCATTGTCGTCATCTTCAATGATTACGATCAATCATACAAGGAAGAAAAACAATGGAGTGAGGTGATTTGTTCTAAAATCACTTTTACATGTATAGTAGGAAATCTATTATAAAATAAAGATAAAACACAGCTAACAATAGACTGGAACCTAAGGTTTATTCTAAGTTGTATCAGACTACCCTTGACTAGGTATGGATCCATACTTCCCATTAGTGGATAATAGTTCTCAACAGAACCTGGGAAGTGACTGGAAGTACATATACCTCATCAATATCATCGTATGGTACAGTCTTCATCATCATTGAGGAAGATAATAGTCAAAATATCCATTTATAGAGGTATATTGTTAAACCAATCCTGGAATGCTGAGTAATTGTTGGGGTTATCGAGTTTGGTCAGGCAAATATTGCAGCTCGAGGGCGTTACCCTGACCATTGGAACCTTCACCACTTGATGCCTACCCCCCAAGATCTCCTCAAATGAGTCCCTGCTTTTCATTCATCGACGTACCAAACTGTAGCTTCCTTAGCAGGGTGCCATGCCATTGCATGTCACTTGCTTTACATTACTCATTAAACTATCAATTCCTAACTTCTCAAGCAAAGCTTTCCCTGGTCTCATTTAATTTGAGCACCAGTACAATCAACATTTTTGCCTTATTTTGCAGAAATTGCACAATACCAAAATTTTAACAGAATAATAATTTAGTAATCATATAAAATTTTAACAGAATAATGACATAGTAATTATAATTTAATTACTAAAATTCTGGCAGAATAACAACTAAATAAATACATTTTAATTTTCTATATTTGAGCTGAGTAACAGCTTAGCAAGTATATTTTAATTTTCTAAAATTGAGCAGAGTACAAAGTTAGCAATTATAATTTAATAATCTAAATTTAAGCAGAGTAACAACTTAGCAAAAAAATTAAATTTAACATCAAACAATAATAACAATAAAACTTATGCTTAAACGGGTTTAGGAGAAAACCCTTCCTACCAACATGCAAAGTGACAATAATTTAGAACTAACCCTACTCTCCCATTACCTCTAAGGTGGTTGATGAAGAGGATGGAATTGTTGATACAAAGCTCCTAGGAAAAGAACTTTACTAATTGTTGGAAAACTAGTAAAATTTTAGCATAAAAAAAAGTAAAATAAAAAATTTTCTAGAGAGAGAAGCTCTCTAAGAATTTGGCTAGCTTGAGAGAGTGGAGGATTTGTGAAAAATGTCCAAGAAGCATGGGTATTTATGGAGGAGAACAAGCTTAGGTGTCCTATAAAATTACATCATCTATTATGTAAGCATTATGTCATAAATCCAATTTTTATTTATTTTTAATCCAATTTAGGGACACATACACCATTTAGGGTGGTGAATCACCCCTCCTAGGCTTGGGGGTGTGCTATATGAGTTGTCCTCAAGCTCTTCAGTGTAAATTTTATCTATAGGTAAATTAACCAGTACCGATAAAATCGCCTAAACTTAAAAATTAGCTTTTAATATCAAATTAATGCATTTAAATGAAAAACTGGACAAATAAATTATTTTTCATCAAAAATAATTTTCTAATAATAATTTTTAATTTTTATTAATTTGTTTCAAATTATGTATTTATTTTGTATTTTTAGGCTAGAAAATTTATAAAAAATCCATTTTAATTAAATAAATACCAAAATTTTTATGAAATTATAAAATTAAATAAATAAAAAAATTACCATTTTTATTATTTTTGGATGTCAAAGCAATACTGGTTAGGCTTAACAAACACCTAGGGGCATTTTGGTCATTTTACACAGGAATTCCTAAAATTCCCAAGAAATTTTCGAAGATTATATCTTAATATATATGTCATTATTCCAAGCTCAAATTGAAATTTTAATGTCAATTTCATCTTTTTCTCATGTTAGTCCTTAATGCTTAGAAATAGAAACAAAATTGTCATTTTCTAATTTGTTTGGGCTTCGGCTCGAAAAAATTATTAAAAATCATGATTAAATAGGCCTTGAAATTCTGAACGTAATGGTAGGGATTATAATTTTGAAATTCTTTCCCAATTTTTCAAAATTACATTGTCAAATATTAGAAAAATGGTTGAACAATTGAAATAGGATTGTTATATTTTTCACTATTTTTCTTTCAAAATAAAATTTTTATAACTAAATATACTTAGTATAAAATTTTCAAAATATTTTGAGATAAAAAAGTCTCTGGTTGGTCCCTGCAGTCAACCAAGGGTATTTTTTTCATTTTTGAAAAATTGTCTTAATAAATTTCAAAAATTTATAAAATTATTATTAATTATTTTAAGTATATGGATGACTTGAAAATAAATTTTAGACACTTCTAACTATTTTTATCTATTTTCTCAATTATCTAGGCCTTTTAGGGGTAAAATAGTCATTTTACCCCTTTCCGGACTTTGTTTCCCAAAAATTATTAAAAATCTAAACTAAGTACTACTTTTTAATATGAACATAACCGTAGGGACAAATTTTTGAGATTTTCATCCGGTTCTCCAAAAATAAATACAAAATAATGAAGAAAACAATTTAAAAGGCAAAAGTAGGGGGTGTTATAGGTTAAGCACTAAAGAGGTAAGGAATTGGGAGTTTCGAGAGATGTAAAATCGTATGAGTTAAGGAAGGATTGTAGGATAGAATAGTTAACCTACCCCTAGAGTTCCCGTAGCACTTATTGAGACGTTTGTCTCTTTCGCTTTAGTTTATATCTTTTTTTTAGGATGATTAGGTGGATGTCCTCGAGAAGGAGCTCGGAGTAGCTTGAAGAGAGAAAACAATGAGTTATGTACCTCCTAGTGTATAGGGGTGTAGTTTATGTTTTCATGTTTTTATGTATGTAATGTGCAACACCTTGTGCCAAGAGTTTGTAATAAGTTTTTACAATAAATGTGTGTTTTAGTTTTTGCTTGTGTCTTTGATGTATTTTATATTCAAAGTTTCCATGTCCTAGCAATTTTAGGCATAGTTAAGGTAATGTCCTCTAGGGTGTTACATTCATTATGTTAATTAGTGTAATGATTAAAATATCTTGAAGTATAATGTTAAAAATAATATAATAAATAATGTAAATAGTATAGTGGTTAAACTAACTAGAATAATTAAAAATAATAGAAAAATAAAATAAAATAAACTTATCATCTATCATTATCAATATCTTGAAGTGATATTAAAATAATAAAGTAAACATAGTAAATAATATAATGGTCAAAATAAACAGTGTAATATTAAAAATATCCAAAAAATAAAATAAGCCTTTTATTTATCATCATCAATATCTTGTGTAATAAAAATATTAAAAATAATAAAATCGTACTTTATGAGTGGAGGAAGACAAAAATAAAATAAAATCCTACCTTATATCGAAAAGGATATAAAAGAAATTTAATAAAATACTAAAATGTATCAATTTCTATATTACCTAGTGTTATAAAATGCATCACTAAATATATGATAGTATTATCTCACATTCATGCGTAATTTAGTATTGTATGCAATGTCTCACAAAACATTGAATAGTATAAAAATTTTAAGGTGTAAATAACATTTTAGTGCCTATAATATATGATTATTTTTGTTTTGGTTCTCTTAATCTTTTTTGGTTTGTTTTGATCTTTATTATTTTTGTCATTTTAATAAATACAAAACAACGTTCCAAAATTAATTTTTAAAAAGATTTTTTTAAATAAATACAAAAACACGAAAGGAAAGTGCGAAAAGAAAAGGAGATGTAAATAGAATCCCCCAGTTTTATACAATGGGCTTTATTGGCTCAAAAGGGAGGGATTAGCTACTTTTAGGGATGTCAAAAAAATCCACCCCTCTGGATAATTGCGGATAAAATCTGCTGTGGATAAAAAATGGTTAGTGTTAAAGGATACCTATGGGTAATGGATACTAGTATTTTCTCTACCTGCTTGTTAACGGGGCGGGGACAGATATAGTGATATTCATACTCGCGGGTGCCCGCTAATATTAAATTACATAAGTACCCTCTTATACATATAAGAATTTTACCCTAATTTCCTCTTTGAACTCAAGCTTTGTCTGTTCACTGTTGTTCCGCGCCCACCTCCTCAGCTCCATGTTATTGTGACCTCATTGTCCAAGGCTCACCACCATCGCCCACCGCACCTCTACAAGGACTGTGACCCTCATTTGCGCCTCCGCAAACTCCCACCCGCGCCGCCTCTGTGCCTTCACCACGGCCCCAGCCCCACCTCTACGCCTCTGTCACTCACCCTCGCTCCACCTCCACGACCCCCATCTTCTCCTTGGCACTGCTGTGACCCCTTCAGCACTGCCTCTGCTTCTTTGCGACCCCCCCAAGCTCCGCCTCTGCGCGATTGCGCCTCTGCGATCCACCCCCACTTTGTCGTTGCGCCTCCGCGACCCATCTCTGCGACTCCGCAACCCCCTAGCTTCGCCTCTGTCTCTTGTCACTCACCCCTAACTGTGCCTCCGTAACCATCCTCTACACCTCAGCTTCGGGTAATTTTAAACTAACACATCTAGCCCTAAACCAACACAGCCAATCCAAAGCATGCCTCCATTCAATTTTCAACATGTGCATCATTGTGATTTTTGATTTTATTTTTTAATCCTATCTGCCTACATAGGTAACTTATGATGTATGATTCTATATAAACGTCTTCATTGGCCGTGAGAAAATGGTGGCACTGGGTGTGTGTAAAATGTGATTTATTTTAGATAAACCTATTTACTCTTGTTATTATAAATTTGCACTATTAGTAATTAACTATTTTTTGTGGACTACCATTTGTAGAATGTCAACTGAACAAA
Organism: Spatholobus suberectus; assembly: GCA_004329165.1. Taxonomy (NCBI): domain Eukaryota; kingdom Viridiplantae; phylum Streptophyta; class Magnoliopsida; order Fabales; family Fabaceae; genus Spatholobus; species Spatholobus suberectus. The sequence continues at coordinate 33,206,242 of CM014735.1, read as the reverse complement.
TGTCTACTCCTAAGCATGATGACCAATAACAAGTGAAAAATGTGTCTCATGTGGGTGAATCAAATGCAGATGCATCAAATAATGTTTCTCTGAATCAATGTGATGATTCAACTCAAGTTGAAACTGGCAGCTCGATTCCAACAAAGGGTGATATTAAATGAAGGAGACAAGCTTCAATTGTTTGGAATCACTTTAAGAGGCAAAAAATAGATGGAAAGTGGAAAGCCATTTGCAATTATTGTAACTCAAAACTTTTGGGAGATGCAAAGCAAGGGACATCACACTTGATGGCCCATTTTAAGTCTTGCAAACTTCGAACAACTCGAGACATCAAGTTAGGCATTTCTAAAAATTGAGAAAGTGGGGAGTGATACAATAGTTGTTGGCAACTATATATTTAATCAAGAAACTGCAAGACATGCACTTACAAAGATGATAGTTCTTCATGAGTATCCAATGTCAATGGTTGATCATATAGGCTTTAAAGAATTTTGCCTTACTTTGCAACCTTTATTCACTTTGCAACCTTTATTCAAGGGGATTTCTTGGAACACTATCAGGAATGACATTATGAAGGCCTATAATGAAGGAAAAAAGAATACAATGAAGTTGTTGTCAAATAATGAAAGTCAAGTTGCAATCACTACTGACATGTGGATTGCTAGTAATCAAAATAGAGGTTATATGGCTGTCACAACTCACTTTATTGATGATTCATGGACCCTACAAAGTCGACTTGTGAGGTAATGACACTAAATTATATTAACTACAATTTCTATTATTTTTTAAGTTGTTTTTGACTAGATTATTGAAATTTGTATTTCAATGTTAGGTTCATTTATGTGCCTGTTCCTTATACTAGCAAAGTTCTTGCTAATGTCTTGGTTCAGTGTTTAATGGATTGGAATCTAGATAGAAACTTGTCCACTTTGACTGTTGATAATTGCACTACAAATGATGCTATGATTGAACGCATTCTAGATAAGATTTTACCTAAGTCTCTTATTTTGGGTGGTCAATTATTTCACATGCGTTGTTGGGCTCATATACTAAATTTAATTATGAAAGATGGTTTGCCCATAATCTCTGATGCCATTGAAAAGATTAGAGAAAGTGTTCATTTTTGGACAGCAACACCTAAAAGAGAAGAGAAATTTATAGAGACATACGGTCAAGTAAACATTCCATTTAGTAAAAAGTTAGTTCTTGATTGCAAAATTAGGTGGAATTCTACATTTTTAATGCTTCAAGTTGTCATGCAATACAAATATGTGTTTGATCGATTGTCACAACGAGAGAATCAATATAAAGCTTTGCCTAGTGAAGATGAGTGGAAGATGGCAAGTGAATTTGTCAAAAGTTGGAGTTGTTTTATAATGTGACACTTTTATTTTCTGGTACTTTGTATCCAACTGCAAATATTTTTTTTTTCCAAAAATATGTGAAATTAATTTGGCTTTGATTGAATGGCTTGGCTGTCCTAATTTTATTATCCATCATATAGCTGCAAGCATGATTGCTAAATTTGACAAGTATTGAGGTGTGATCAATGGGGTGATGGCTATAGGTACTGTGTTTGACCCCAGGTACAAAATTGACTTGTTAGATTATTTTTTCCCTCAAATTTATAGAGAGGATGCTCATTACGAAATTGAAAGGGTAAAAAGTATTTCTTAAGATTTGGTGAGAGAGTATGACGTGAAAATCAAGGGTAAGGAGTTAGTTTTTTCATCTCTAAGTTCAAACCCAAATGTAGTAGATGTGGGTGTTGTTAGAAAAAAAGAAAGTTGGAGATCAAATTTTGTAAAACATAAGAGTTCCAAGAGAAACGATGCATCAAATTTCAAGTTCGAATTTGATCGTTATTTAGAGGAGGCGACACTTCTTGATTCAGATAAACAGTTTGACATCTTAGCTTGGTGGAAGACTAATGGGTTAAAGTACCCAACCTTGCAAATGCTTGCAAGAGATTTTCTAGCAATTCCCATCTCAACTGTTGCTTTTGAGTCTTCATTTAGTACTGGTGGTCGGTTTCTTACTCATCATCGTAGTAGATTACTACTAGATACTCTAGAGGCATTGATGTGTGTCCAAGATTGGCTATGGACCGACATGAGAGGTAATGAAATTAACACCTTTAATTACATATTTATATTGATTTATTGTTACAAATTTTTGATGAACTTATTTTTTCTTGTTAGGTTCTCCAAATTGAAAATGGACAACATGGAACTTAATTCAATATTACAAGATATGGATGTTAATGATGTTAGTAATTTTCTTAATATTTTATTCCAAACTAAATAATATCAATTATTAGTGGTTTTTATTTGAATTTTTTTTTGGTTTCAGGAATCAAGTGGCCAAAGTGGGGTTGTTGATGTGGGTACAAGTGACAAGTAAAGATTGAAGTACTTTGATTATTATAGTGACTTTTGTGGTTTTAGTGGGGTTGTGACATGTTAGTGACAATTAAAGTGGGGTTGTTGATTGTTAAGTGTGATTTTAGTGACTTTTGTGGGTTTATTTGGACTTGTATGAAATTGAAGTATTTTAGTTTATTAACTTTTATTTGGACTTGTGACTTCTGAGCATGAAGTATTGTACTTTTTGAACTTTGGTTTGGATTGAAAAGATTCAATTTAGTTTATTGACTTTTGTTTAGATTAATTATGAGATTGAAATATTTTAGCATTTAAATTTAGTTTATATATTGAAGTATTTTGATTATTATAATTATGTAGAATAATTTTGATTAAAAACTGTCAAGAGTAATTTTGAATTATGGTTAAAATAGTTTTTTAAAATTTTTTAAGTTTTTTTTTCAGTAAGTACTCACAGATACTCGGGATATTTCCGGATATTAAAAAAATCCACAGGTACCCGCTTAATGGGTACCCGCACGAGTATGGAGACGGGTACGGGGCGGATATTTATTCAGCTGGGCGAGTAGCGAGGGACTACTACTTATACCTGTCCCGCCTCGTTGACATCCCTAGCTACTTTGCGATTCTTGCCAAAATGTATGTGCTATATATTCATCATACACGTCAAAACTCAATACATTCTTCCCTCCCTCGGCATTTTTAATAAAAGAACAATGTTAGACTCACAGACTCCCCTTTTATATAAAAATTATTTTATATAATATACAAATATATATTGTATAATAATAATGTAATTTATAATTTTATTAATATTTTATAAGCTAAAAAATATTATTATTATTATTATAAAATAATATTGATATTAAAAACTTTGAGAGTCATGTATTATTTACGAAAAATTAAATCATGTGAATATTTTGTCTTCAAAAATTTATTTGCAAAATTTTCTTGTGCATTTATCTATGATTCTGTAGAAGTTTCTTACAGATTTACTTGCAAAACCTATTCGATGTTGTTTATTTATAAAATTTCCTACAGAATTACCTGCAAATTTCTACAGGAAAATTATCTGCAAAATTACTTGCAGATTTTGTTTGCAAAAAAAAAACTATAAGAAATTTCCTAAAAACACCAATCTTTACGAAAAATGTTGCGGTAAAAAATTATTATTTATTGCAAAAAAAAAAAAAAATCCACAAGAAATTTTCTATAGATTTCAAAATGTACAAGAAACTAATTATCCATGAAGGTATTACTTAGGAACCAATATCCATTGAAAAATTCAAAAGAAAATTATTTCTAGCAGAGTTTTATATATAATTCGCAGGAAAATCTAGACGTAATCAAAACAATTCTAATAGTACCCTTGTTCAATCTTGTATTCAAATAGTTATATTTTTCCTATTTATGCATTACAATATAATTAATTTTCAAAATCCAATTTTATTATTGTACTTTATATTATCTATATGCATAGTGAACAATTTTTAAAATAATATCATCAAATAATTTCATAGTAATTTAATTTGTCAAATTTATAATATGAAAATTGTCATAAGATATTAACCTAAACAAAATTACATACATGTACCAAAGTTTATTATTTTTTTATAAGGCTTAAATATGTTTTCAATCTCTCAAATTTGGGGTAAATTTGTATTCGGTCCCCAAATTTAAAATTAATCTTTTTAGTCTCTATAGTTTGAAAAAAAAAAACATATTTTAGTTCCTATGCGCAAACACCATTAATGAATTTGCCACATGAAACCCACATACTACTAAATCTGCCACACAAAACCACCTACTAGTGTCCCTGCTAGTGAAAACATCATACCAAACTCAGCTGATACTGTACAGCTAACTCAATCTACTCCGGATGTTGTATATGGTCTTGGGGACCTAGAATAGAATTTTTTCAAATTAAATGGACTAAAAAGATTAATTTTAAATTTGTGGACGTAAAACAAACTTACTCTAAATTAGAGGGACTAAAAACATATTTAAGCTTTTTTATAATATTGGTACCTAAGAACATTATTGTCTTCCTACAACAAATTTATTGTCGATTTAATTTAGTTTAATAAGATATAGATGGTGATAAAATTAATTTTGACTAGTTGAATATGATTATACTTAAATTAATTTAAACCATGAATTTGTGCTGAAACATGTACTTTTCGTTGAAAAGTACAATGCAAGAATTGTTTTTTTTTAACTTTTAAAACAATGGAACTCAAAATAATCTCATACGATATAATTAATTTGTAGCTTATATGTAACATCATGACACAATGTTTTCACTCACAAAGTGTGACACAAGTGTCTAGTAGCTTAGGTTCTTTTTTTTTTTAGATAAAAGCAGCTTAGGTTCTTTAAACATATGACAGAGTTTGATTTTTGACTCTGCTAATAAAGTAACACCTGTGAGGAGATGAGTTTCTCCTTAATTAGTATTGTACTTATTTGGAGGATTAGTTTCATGGCTAGCAGTTTTCATAGCTTCAGGCTCTGGAAAATACCTTGCTTTAAAAAAAAAAATGACATCGTTTTCAAATCTATAAAAGTTTTTGTAATTCTACTATGTTGGATCATGCTAGGCTAGGTAATGGATAGATGTAACATTCAATTTATTATCATCATCATTATTATTATTATTAGGCTTAAATATGTTTTAAGTTTTTACATATATGGCTTTGTTTGATTGTAGTCTTTGCAAAATTTTTTGTTATTTTTAGATCACTGTTTGTTTTAGTCTTTACCATTAACTCTAGTTAATTTAGTGTTGACATGGCTAACAAAATAAAGAATATTAATTAAGGTAATTATGCTGATGAAGAATATTTTAAATTAAAATAATGCGATTATTTTTAGGTGTGTAATATGACACTCGTTCACATTGGATACAACCCACATTTATTTAATTAATTATTTAGTTATTTAATTTTCAAGTTAACGAAAATATGAGGAAATTTTTCGCGTTCCAATTTATGTGTGATCGTCTTACGAAGCTTTCTCCAAATAAATAATTTGAAAGTAAAACAGAATTTGAAATGAAAGTAGAAGATAAGGAAATTAGACATATCATATTGTCGTTGTTAGAACCAAATACATCTAGGTTTTTGAGATACAAGAGAAGCTGAATACACTATAAACTGAATACATATGAAGTCATAAAAATATAGGAAAATAAAAAAAAAATTCATCAAAAGACATCGGCTATCCTACTACAAAAAAATCCTAAACCAAAGCAATGTTTATAGATATACTTCAAGCCCTTATATACAAAAAGTACTACCCTTGCATTGTCAATCCTCATCTGTCCATGTCTCCTTGGAATCATTAGAAGTTGGGTGGTGGACATGTCCATTAGGCACCTTAAGGGGTGACCTAGCACTAGAAGGAACTGATGATGGTAAGGAGTGCCAGCCATTAGCCATGCCAACCTGATACTCGACCACCAGTGACTCCATAGGTGGCTCGACTAATACAACCTCCATCGTGGATCCCTCAGGGTCCTTTGGAATAGGCTATGCAGCAGGCGGCAAGTCCAGATGCGACTGCTTGGCTGGTGGAGCAAAATCCAAATAAGGGGTCGTAAAAGGCACTACAAGGTCCTCGGGTGACGATGGTGGTGCCGGAAGGACTTACTCAAAAATGAGGTGGAGGCAAAGAGGAGACAGAGATCGGGAATGTCCATGTCATGGGAGGCATGTGTACTCCTAGGATGAGGATAAGTAGGTAACCTTGACGAGGCCTCGGAAAGTTAGATAGGCAGTCGCCTCGTCGTAGGTCCATTTTAATTAGATAAAACATAATGTCATATTTATTTTAATGAAAATGTGTCCAATTTTTACTAAAAGGGTTCACCATTTGATTTTAAGCACTAAGGAAAATGAGATTTTGCAAACTAGAGAAATGTCATTTATTTTGGTTCAGAACAGACTTCTAGAGACAACAGATTTATGCCTCAGTTTTGAGTTTCAATTTGGATAGACAGACGATTTTTGTTTGACATGATCCATAGCTTTTTTGAAAGGTATTTTTTTTCTACTTTCTAAATCATCAAGGATCATCTCAAGTAAAAATCTACAAAAATAACAAAGCAGGAAGGTTAAAGAACCTTACTAGAGGACCAGTAGCTCTCTTTTGTTATTTTCATGTCTCATCTCGAACTTTCATCAACCAAGCCCATTTTTTTTTTTCAAAATATACATTAAAAATCCTTTCCAAAAAGTCTAATAACTCCAAAAACCAAAATCTATACAATTTGTAGTGATTTTTCAAAATTTACAATTGTAAAAAGTCATTACTTGTTAAGAAAGCACATAACCTCTAGATTCAATTTAAAAGAAAAATAGTAAACGAAGATAAATATAGGAAACTATATATGCTTGAAAAGCTTAGTGAATCTACTTTCTATTCATTTCAGTAGTATTGGTTAATACCCAATAGAAATTTTGAAAATTGCTTTTTCATGCACACTGTTAGTTACCATTTCAGAAAAGCAACTACAAATTTTAAAAGTGTAACTTTGTTGTTCATCAACTTTTTCAAATGCTTCTTGTTCCCATTTCAAAGACAATTTTGTCTAATTTTCAACAAAAAAATAAGAACTTAAAAATATTGAGTGTAGCTCGAAATATTACAAAAACAGTGATTGGTGTTTAGATAGGATTTGAAAATAGCTTGCTGGAACTTAAGTTCCTCTTCATAAAAATCACTCTTTTCACCAAGTTATGAACTTTAAATGGTCAAAACAAAATTTTAGGGCTATTTGGAACATCAAAAGCTAAAATAATCATCTTCACCCTTCATTAAAACTGTAACACCCACTATAATAAGACATACATTCATTTTATTTTATTATTTCTTAATTCGTTTGTTAGAACGTCGGCTTGATTTAAAACTAATACGTACTTATTTTTCACAAACGTTTAGTAATTTCAAGAGACATTATATAAAGAACCATGATCGTGAAATAGACGTTAAGTCTTACGTACAAAATCAGAATACATATATGAGAAATACATTAGCAAATACAACAAAAGTACATCCTAAATACCCCCCGTAGTTGTACAACAAAATGACCTATGTCAGAGCAGTATAGGTCTATACTAGGCTAACCCATCCTATAAAATCTACAAAAGTCATACGTAGAGTAGTCGTCATTGCCAGTCCTTAAAGTCCATTTGCTTGTACCACGATCATATATGAAAAGAAACAAACAAGAAAAGACTGAAGTTTTTATAAAAGCCTCATTCGTTTCTTAATAGGCTACAAACAACAAATTAAACAAGCAATCAGGGAAATCCTAACGTCTGACCTACGTTATTACGACTCAATCTCAACCTTTACCAAACGTATGGATCCCTACCTATCTTTGATGATTTACTTTAACCATCAGGAATCATTGGGAAGCGATTGAGAGTTTGTATAATCCCTCACAAGGTACAGACATCTATGTTGTAATCATCATCCTCGAGGAAAGGGCCATACGCCTATCAGGGATATACACTACACCAATCATGGTGATGCTGAGCAGGCGTCAGGGTTACCAAGTCGGTTTATGTGATTTACCCCGGCTCAGGGTGCTAACTTGACCATTGGGATGTTCACAACTCAGCACCTTTACCCTCAAGACCCAAACAATGGTCCCTGTTTTTCATCCCACAGTGTACCAACTGTTACTTCCCAAACACCAGAACTCATGCTTTTCAACATGGTCCTATCTCAACTGGCGGTTTCTTATGACTTTGTTTCTAAGTTTCCAGGCATGCTCTATGGGTAATCCAGCAGAGTTTCAGAATCACTCTTCACAAAGATATTCATCCCTCATTCATAATAACTTAGAAACAATTCAACTAAGAAATATAGCAGAAAATGTCATCACTTAAAGTTGCATACAAAAATTCATTTTCACACATACATACTTTTAAAATAAGTTTTCAATTTAATTTCTTTGATTTGTTCTTATCCTTTTCTAATTTTTTAAATTAGACTATTTTAAAGGAAAAATTTCAATCTACCATTATAACTAGGACGTGGTAAATAAATTTGAGAGAAGTTCTTTTCTGATGTGGAAGGTCAGACTGTGCTACAACCACATAGCATACTTAGAGTTTCTCTCTAGTTGTTTCCTTTTACTAAAATTTAGGGTGTTCATCTTACAATACCAAGACTTCTAATTTCTTGAAGAAAATCATGTAATTGCATGCATTTTATGAAAACATTTCTTAACTTTATTTGAACAAGATTATTTATTTATTTCCATACTAGCCATAATTTGTTCAAAATAATAGTTGAATGGTAACAAATTAAAATTTGTCTAATAAGGTCTTCATTTCTAAAAACTTTTCCTACTTTGGCCTAAAATCTATTTAGCTAATTTTATTATATATATATTTTTTTAAAAGAAAAAGACCGTGAAACGCAATTAGAATTTCAAAGTCTAGAAATTTGTTATTATTATTATCGTGTTCAAAATGTTCCTTACGTGATGTTCCAATCTCCTACAGTAGATAAAATTCCAATGCTTTTATATATATACATACATATATATATATATATATATTCAAATGTACATATAGGAAATATTATATTCACCTACTTACGATTGTTTTAAAACTTGAATTTCAGGAGTTATATTTTTATATTACTTAACATTTTAAAACATAATTTAAAATAGATGAAATATATACCTACAAATTTTATTCATTTTGTTGTATAAGTTACGGTACCTATTATTATTATTATTATTATTATTATATTATATTATATTTATGTTACTTAATCCATATATATAAAATCCATTCTTATGTGTGTAGTGGAACAAATTTTAAACTTCCCATCCAGATATTAAAAGAATTGGCTGAGAGCTAACTAGGAGAAAATGGGTTCCAAAATTTGTTATTCCAAGTGATCTTAAAGCTTTAAATTGGTTTTTAAGAAAATAGCTAGCTTGCATAAAAATAGGCTCATTAATAGTTATTCATAATAGGATATTAAGTTATAATATGATGCCAAAAATAAGAATGAAGGTAACATAAAAATAAATGACAATAATCAAGATAACAATGAAATGAAACTTAAGTAAATAACAATAGAATAGCACTAACAATTTTAAGACAACAATAAGATAATGACAATAATTTAAATGGGCAAAATTTAAATGACAATAATAAAGCAAGAAATTAAAGGGCAAGAATTTAAATAGCAAGAATTAAACAATAAAGTAAATGACATAATGTAAATGGGCAAAAATATAAATAAAGCACAAAATAAAAATAAATGGCAACATAATGGAAATAATAACAAGGCAAGAAAATAAATGGACATTAAAGTAAATGACATAATAAAGCAATAATTTAAATGAACAAGAATATAAATGATTACAAGTAGTAGTAGTAGGATTAATAGACTAATTGGGTTTAAGGGATAACCCACACACACACACACACCCATTAAGAGACAAACTTAGAGGCTAAACCTCACTCCCCCTTACCTCTAAATAAGGTTTGTTGGTGGAAGAATAGAAGAGGAGAGGTGGCTTAGAGGTTTAGGATCCTAAAACTTGGTAGAAAGCTTTTAATGGTGGGAAAAAAAAAAATTCAAGAACTTGGAGAGGGATGAGCTGCACGCTCCAGCAGCTGGGAGGCAGCGAGAGAGCTCTGATTTCTGAAGTGAGGACTGTAAAAGTATAGTGGTTGATGGATTTATTTATAGGACAAAAAGTAGGTAGTTTAGATTTAATTTTTGAATCAAAAACAATAGAATATCATTTTTATTTGTACTTTCCACATGTGGGCTGAGGGGAAACGTCCCAGACCATGCAAAGGTCTGAAAAAATTAAAAAAATATTTTATATAGTTATTAGATATTAAAAATAATTAAATATTAATTTAATGCAACAAAATTAGATAGAAGTTTTGGGCAGGTTTTTGGCAAATATGGCCACACCAAGTTTCCAAGTATATTTTAGTGAGCCTTACAAATTGTTTTCAGATTTTTCTCATGTATATATTATTTATAATAATTTTTTTCACTAAAAAGACATTTATTAAGACAATAAATTCAACTTTTACCAAATAAATATATTTTCTGAATTTTCACTATTTTCCATTAAAATAATATTTGTATAATTAAAATATACTCAATATAATTTTTTCAAAATTTTTTGAGGTTAAAAAGTCTTCTGCTGGCTTTCATAGTCGTCTAAGGGTATACCGGTCATTTCAAAAAAACTGTCTCAAAAAATTCCTAATTTTTTATGAAATTATTATTAATTATCTTGAATTTAAATATGGTTTAAAAATAATTTTTAAACCTCTCTAGCTAATTTTTACTATTTTATTCTATTAAGCAAGTTTTTAGGGACAAATCAGTTGTTTTATCGCTTCCGGACCTTAACCCAATAAAATAAAAAAATCTAGACTAGATAGAACTTGCTAATATGAATATAACCATGAGAATCATACCCTTGAGATTCCCATTTGATTTTTCACAATTAATCATAGAATAATTAGAAAAACAAACAAGCAGGTTAAAATGGGGGTGTTACAAAGACCGTGACTTATTGTGGAGAAAAAAATGCCAACGCTTAGGGTTAGCTGAGTCTTGGTTCAGTTTTAAGAGTTTTTTTTTGTTTTAGGGTCCTTTGTTGGTGGGTAAAGCTTCAAACTTATCTTAAGAAAGTGACTATCTTTTAGGTTCCCTTTAGAAGGACTTAATCAATGGTTCCAAGAAGGGTCCATGGTTCCAAAGTCTCTCAATTTTCAAGTTCTCATTTTGTTAAGAAGAAAAGTTGCAAGCTTTTAACCTTAGTTTTGGATATTAGGGTTTGTGTTTGTAATGACCCGCTGTCGCTACATGTCACCGATTTAACAATCATTACGGAAAAGATTCAATTTAAAATTTTGAAATCTCTTATCAATTTATTTAATGAAAATGTGTGTACATTTTTTATGTGTTATTTTTTAATTTCCAAAATGAAAACATCTAAAAGTTTCAACATATAAGCATATAATATACTAGATAATATGCACAATAACAGAAATACCATACGGTGCCTCATGGCACTACAATCTCATAAGTAGAAGATCCAAGTATCTCAAAATGAAGCATACATGGCCATCAAGTACAACTCAAAAGAGATAATACATGACAAGAGAAGCGGGGAAGTCTACTATATGACATCTACTCCCTAGTTGGCCACAACTACATCCTACTCCTATCAAGGACAGTGAGGAAAGGTGGAATGAGCATCCTCATCAGTCTCTTTGGCCCTATCAAAACCCATTTGTGGGCGTTTCCCTCCATGGAACAAGCTCCTATACTCAGATGCACGTCCAACAGCCTTAGAAGGGTGTGATGGGGTACACCAATCCTCTCTAAGCAACTCACGAAAGTCCACTATCACGGAAACAGAAATGGAAGAAACCATAACACTTATTGGAACATAACAGATAACCAGCACTCCACTAAAACGTGCCTCTTGGGCCTCACAGTCAATCACTCAGCCACCACCTCGGCTTCTCACAATTGGCATGAGCTCGATGCTAAAAGGTCCCGTTCGGCATCGACTGGCCATTTACTCTCATGAGCGAAATGCCACGATCATCGTAGTCAAACACAAACACGCAAGGGTAAGCTTATAAACAAATAATTAACTATAACCTACCACGATGTTTCATACATCTCTAAGAAGACAAACAACAAACAAATATACACAACAATTTTCGTGAATACTATAGTAAAAGGACATATAGTCCTAAGTCAATATGATATGGTCGTGCAATGCATGCAGACACGACTCCATGGAGATTTCCAACAACTTTGAGCGATCATCCAAACATATCCCTTAACGTGGTACATCAACAACACCACCCTGCAGGGCAAGAAGGCGGCACGTGCCTAAACCAACCGGGGGATTACTAGTATTGATCTTGGATTGACTGCGGCTTTGTCAGGATATGCATATGTGGGTAGTCGCTACCATAACTCGGGTTTGCAATGATCCCGGTCACTTGTGGAATTGCACATCCGTATATCCTCAAGAGTACTCTAGGTACCTCCACTAGCCATCCCAACACTTATCAAGCGTTCCTCAATGACTCATGCATGAATACATGTAAACGAAACAATATTTAGTCCAAGTTAGGATCCAGCAACGTTCCTGCTTAGATTCTCTTTTTTGTAGATTAGACATATCAACAATATGTCTGCCACCTTTACAGGCCAGGCCTTTCCACGAGATACTAAGCATGACCATCACCTTGTTCTCAAGGTCTTATATGACAAAATCCCTTAGGAATTCCAACAATTATTTTTCTTAGTATTTTCGATGTTCACCATATGTGTTGAATAATTTATGTCATTATTGTTTTATGACAATTATTAAATATTATCTTAATCATCAAAGGTATTAAATATTAAATTTATTTTAATTGCTTACACCACCTAAGGATTTAAATTTTATGATACCTCTTTATCTCATTCTACTGGTCTTGGTATTTTTCTCTTTTAATTAGTTGATAAATTATTATTATTATTATTATTATTATTATTATTAAACTAATGCTATATGTTTACGTTTTCTTAACAAAATATATAAAACTATAAACAAAAGCTTAACGTATATATATATATATTCCAAGACCTTCACGTTCCTTTTTATTATTATTATTATTATAACTATTTACTCTTATAATAACGTTAATTAATGATTCCAGGTACTTTACAAGAGTTTCAATAATATAGAATATTTATTAGTAGCTCTAGTACCCACCATGCACCCGTTCACGTAACGTCCTAAATTAACGTCTCTTCCTCTTTCTTTCTTTTTTCTAAGTAACTAAAATTTCAGTTATGTAGTGCCTAAACCAGTGGCTATGTGTCAGGGTCCTGTGTTCATCCCACGAGATTTTTCTCAAAGAGAATTTACATTCAAAGTTTTAAGGCTTAAAACATAGGTATCATAAGTGTTATGTTTCTCCTAAAACCAAATACTGTATTCATTTCTGAGTGTATATTTTTTTTCTTAGTGCAGTAATTAACACACCTAAGAACCTGTAGCAGCAGATTTGTGTACGTGTACATGCAGTTCAAAACATTCGTGTAGTGTAGGGATCCAATCATGACCAACAAAGTTTTCTATAAACACCAAATCACCCCATCAACTCAAATAGTCATATAACATAATAAAATTACAAGAAACCATATTTCTTTCACACCATACAGCAGCTACTCCATTTGATTTTATCTTTTTTCTTTTTCAGACAAGGAGGTAAACTAAGATAACAAGAATTTAGAGGAAATAAATAACTTCCTAACAACATTTTAGCCTTAGCAAGCATTTTAAAATCTACTAACAGCAGACATATATACATAAATAATCACTTAGTTCATCACTGTTATGCATGCTAGTATATTAGAATTAGAAGAAAAAGAGTAGAGATATAAACTTCCTTACAACTTAAAACAAGAGGTGAAGCTTCAAAGAGAAAGAACTCAGGAAAAATTCAAGAAGTGAAGTTGCTCAAAGGCTCCACGATTTCCAGCTACTGCCACAATGCAAAATCTGATTTCTTTTCTCTTACTTTGGTATTTAAAGGCAAGCTTGGGTGAGGCTTCAATCTAGTGGTTAATAAGGGTTGTAATGCTTAATGGTTTAAAGAGTATAATTTCAAAAATTCAACGGGTAATAAAGGGTACGAATCAGCTGTGGAAGCAATGTCAAATTTGGAAATGTTGACATTTCCCCCTTTTTTTCTGCACTCACGGTTTTCCAGCTGTTGCATGATAAGGGGTTTCACTTTGATTTATTTATTTTTTGTTACCTTTTTCATAGCATGTCAAGCACGTTTCAGGAGGCTTTTTTTGTTTCATAGGTGATTGTAGTGCTATCATCTAGTGTATTAATGGATAGGAATTGAATTAGACATTGGGTAAAGGTGGGTCTTTGGGTTATGGACAGCAAAACAAATTTGGCTCATGTGGTTTACTTAAAAATGGAAGATAAGGTTTAACTAAAATTGGTAAATTAAAAATTAATTTACCTTGAAATTAGGTGCTAATTAATTATCTTGGAAAAATGTGTTAATGACACATTAAGATTGGTTCATGATAACTCTTTGGTTGCTTGTTCATTTACACAGTGTAATTTTACACTGACAGTGTATAATTAAACTCTAGTTAAATTAGAACTTCATCAAAAATTATTACATAAACTCATACAAAGGGTTTTAATTAAATTTTCTCAATAAAACTAAATTTAAATTTTCTCTTGTAATTAATTTCAATCACTTTTTAAATTATAGGTTAAAAAAAAATTGCAGTGTTATAGTGTTTAAGCCCTTACCATTTTATGTTGAGTTACCCATACAAACTAACATTTTAAAGTTAATAACAATATTTAAACAAGTATTCAAGACAACCATATTAGAGCAGCAAGAAAATGAATGGAAACAACATTAAAAAAAGGTAACAATAATAACAAGAAGGAAAAATAGAGATAGGAGTATTAGGAAAGCGAGAAGCCAAAGGTTTTGGGGGGCAAAACCCGCCCAAATCATCTTCATGAAAGCATTTAAACCAAGAACAACCCCACTCCCCCCTATACCTTCACGTGAACTTTGGAGAAGAGGAGGAAGATGAGTGCTTAACAAGGTGGTGGTGGATGGTGGTCTTCAAAGGGGGTGGAAGGAGGAGAGGAATGGAGGGTCTAAGTATTTAAAAAAAATTGAAAGAGAGCTTAGGGTTGGGGAGGAAGAGTTCAGCCAGATTGGAGGAAGGAGAAGAGCGAAAAATCTGTCTGAAAGTAGTCCTTATATAGAGGAGGAGGTAGGTTAGCTAGAAGGGAGATACAAAAGTAGGTTCACTTTTCTTTTTGGATTTCCTTTTTATGACATGTGAGAAATTATAGAGAGGGGGTCTGCAAAGTGGTGTTGAACTTGCCCTAGATCTTTGCTCTTCCAAGTCTCTGTGTTTCATTTTCTCTACAGACAAATTGACTAGCTCCAATAAAAACGTTTTAAATTTTGGTAATTTGATCTTTATAGCATTTGAATGAATTTTTATTTGAAACTTTGTGAGAACCTTGATTATGGGTTAAAAATAATTTCCAAAATTAAAAGTTAATTTTTAATGATTAATTCAAAATTTTAGATATTTATTTGGTATTTTTGAGTTAAAACATAGAAATTTCATTTTAACTCAGAAAATTCCAAAATTTTTATGGTAATTATAAAATTAAATATCTAACTCAAAAATGAATTGAGAATGTTCCTTTTGTCTCGTTCATATATTACACCTATACCGACTATAGTTTTAGTAGACAATGGAGGATGGTTTGGTCATTTTTCATAAGAATCTCAGAAAATTCCTTTAAAATTTTCAAAAATATATTTTAATATATATGACATATTTCTAAGCTCAAAATGATAATTTACAGTTATTTAGACTTTTTCATATGTCAGTCTGCAGTGTAAAGGAATTAAGATTAACTATTAGTTTCTTAATTCTCCGGTTTATCAGAGACATTTCATAGATGTTAAGAAATTAAATATGGTACTAAAATGTGGTTGTTACATGTAATTTAGTTAAGTAATGTATTTAATATTTATAAATAAGGTAATTATCTATAATTTATTTTAAATATTTAATCTATTCTGAACAATGATTTTTATTGCTTTTAATATTGTTCTTACTTTTCAATTCACTAATTTATTTTTAACATTATATTATTTTTAAAAAAATTATAATTTAGTTAGACACTTATAATTTACTTTTAATATATTGCTTTTCATGTTATTTTGACATTTCAATTCATTAATTTGATTGACTGTAATATAATTTATTTTTTCAATATATCACAAGTAGTGTTTTTAAGGACCAAGGACAAAATTAATATATCCTTTATATATATAAATTAGACTAACTATCTTGAATGAGAGTGTTTTTATGGACCATTTTTTAATGAGAGTGTTTTTAGCTATTTTTCTTTAACAAGAGGTTTTTTAGGGATTGTTCTTAACCTCATATAATTAAAAATATCAATAATTAAAATAACCTTGTATCAAAATTATCTAAATTTAAAATATAATTTATATGATCAAACATATTTATTTATTACAAATTTTAATTATAAAATAATTTATATATTACTAGTATTTATTTATTATAAATTTTAGTTGTACAAAATAAAATTTATCTTGCGCATTACATAGGCAAAAATACTAGTTAAAAATAAATTATAAGTGTTTAAGTAAATTACATTTTTTTTACAAGAATACAATGTTAAATGTAAATAATGAATTGAAAAGTAATGAACAATATTAAAAGTAAGAAAAATAACTGTTCATAATATATTAAAAACAAAATAAAAATTATAAAAGTAAATTATACGTAATTACCATATTTATGTAAAATAATAAATGCATTACTTAATTGAATTACACACCTAAAAATAATCTAATTATCTTAATTCAAAATATTCTTCATTACCTTAAATATCATAATTAATAGTCTTTATTTTGTTAGGTATGTCACCACTAATTTAACTAGAGTTAATGGTAAGAACTAAAATAAAATACTAAGAAAATGTCAGGGATCTAAAAATAAAAAAATATTTTACAAAGAGTAAAACCTAGACAAAACAATATTTGCATGGGTTTAAAACATATTTAAGCCTTATTATTATTATTATTATTATTATTATTATTATTATCATCATCATCATCATCATCATCATCATCATGGGTCGCGCCAGGACAAGAGTTTCATTATGTTTCATGACTTGCATGTTGGGTATGAGCAAGGAAGCCTGATTATTACTAAAATTATGGGGACTAAAATCGCAAAATGAAAAATGAAGAGACCAAAATTACAAATTGACTATATTAGGAGAACTAAAAGTGTGATTAAACTTGATTACAAATATAAATTGAATAAATACAAAGATATTCTATCCTAAATTAGTGCTTATTTACAACAATTAATTATAAAAGGTTCAATTAGCATTAATTTTTACTTTTAATTATTATTTATTTTTATATATTTAAATTGTTTTTGAACTTTAGGGATAAGACCACATTTTTTACATTAAGATTAACGTTATGTTTGACAAAAGTAGTTTAAAGGCTAGTTGAAAGCTGAAAAAGTAGTTGAAAGCTATAAAACTAGTTAGTAGATGAAAGTTATAACCAGAAGTTGTTAAACTAGCTCGTTTAATTATAAGTGTTTAGTAAAATTAGTCGTTGAAGATGTAAAATTACAAAAATGGATATGCTTATATGATATTTTTATATAAATTTTAATTTTGTTATTGATAAAAATATATTTTGGGGTATTTATAATTTTAATTTTTAAATTAATTTTAAGCTCTTGCAACTTTTTATTTATAGATCAATTATTTTAATTACATTTTTTAGTTTCAATTATTATATTTTTTAATATTGTGTATTCTACTATTAATCTTATACTACGTCTTAAAATATTTACAATCAAGTTCAAAACAAGAGAAAATAACATACACTTAAGCATATATACATCATACTTTCACAATGTTAATTAGTGTAATAGTTAAAATACCTTAAAATATAATGTTAAAAATAATAGAATAAATAATGTAAACAGTATAATGGTTAAACTAAGTAGAATAATTAAAAAAATAAAAGAAAAAATGAAATAAAATAAACCTATCATCTATCATTATCAATATCTTGAAGTAATAATGAAATAATAAAATAAATATTGTAAATAATATCATGGTTAAAACAATGTAATATAAAAAATATCCAAAAAATAAAATAAACATCGTTAGTATCTTGGGTAATAAAAATGGTAAAAATAATAAAATCCTACTTTATGAGTGGAAAAAGAGAAAAATAAAATAAAATCCTACCTTATATAGAAAAGGATAGAGAGGAAATTTAATAAATATTCTAAGGACAAAAAAGGAATAAGATAGAAAAAGATGGAAGGTAGAAGCTAATGTTTTGAAAAATGCTATTTGAAGTAGTGTCTTAAAAAAAAAAAATACTAAAAGCTATTAAAAACAAACTTGTGTTATCAAACACTACTAATAAGGTCAAACATAAAATGAATTTACAAGTTTTGTCCACTGTCACATGAAAGCATAATTTTTTTGAACGAAGTTTTCATTAAAACAATCATTTATTACAATTTATTTGTTGGTGTACAATGATGACAATTAAGTTAAAACCTAAAACCTTGTGCATGTTAGACCCTAGTGGGTTACAATCATTTATTGTAACAGAAAGTACTAAAGCAATCTTTAATATTAAGTATATTTATTTATCCTCCATCATTTTATTGATAATTGGAGTTCTAAGATACCATATTTTTACCATTTATTCTTTACTAAAAATAACCTATGCTCTTGCTTCTTGATCTTTAATGTTGTCATAAATGCTCTTAACAAGGGAAAGCAAGAATCCATCTGCCCCATGTTTAGCTACAAAAGAAATTGATATGGGGAGGTTATCATACATCCCTAGTGGCATGCTTACCTGTAGAGTGTCAAGAGAGCACATTATTATAACACTGTAAAGTTTAATTGGTTAAGAAAAATATAAAAGTCAATATGTTTCAAAACCCCACATAACATGCAAATATACAAATAGACAACCTGGCAACATCCAGATACTCCAGCAATAGACATTAGGCTAAAAGTCTTTGCAGAAAAATCTTTTAATCTAGATAATTCTGTTTGTAGTTTTGGTGGAGGTCCTGCAACTGTAGGAATCATGATAGCACCAAAATCCTGAAAGTTTCACCAACTAAACTATCATATAGGCTAAAAGAAAAGGCTTATGAAAATTTTAGTTTCTTTAAATTTGTCCATCGAAAGGAGATGATCATCAAAATGTTCAAATTTAGATTAAGTAATGATTTGGTAACACATTTACCAAAAAAAAAAAAATTGTAAAAAGAAACACTCACCAATTTGGTATCTTTATATAATAAAAAAAAAAAGTTGCAATAGTTAGTATAAATGTCATTTGGAGCTATAGAACGTAATTGAAAGTAGGCTTAATACAAAAATTAACCACAATGGGTTCGGATTTTACCCATCAAAAATAGGTTTTGATAATTAATAACGTACAAAGTTTGGTAAATTTAAGTGTTATAATAATAACTTGTCCCATACCTACACCTATATATAGATAACAAATATAATTAAACAATTATATGTTTATTTTTTTTATAACCAGGATTAGAAAATCATTGGATATTTTTTAGTTAAATTAGATATTATACTTTAATTAATATTTTCCTATTTTACTAATTTGTTAAAGAATAGACACAATTAAAAATTTAATTTAACTAAAATGCAGGTAATGGGTTTAGATATGATATATATAAGTTCCCTTTGACATGGCACGGGTAAAGAAGTTGTTGCCACGAGAATATAAGTTTAGGTATTATTTGCGTGAATAATTTTGTATCCTACTTGAATTCCACTCTTTGTCATCTTTATTTGCAACTTAAGTAAGAATGCAGAAGAAAAAATTAACATCTAAAAAAGATAAAAGAAAGAAGTGGAATATTATCATTTAGGCATTAACCTAAAAGAATGATTTTTTTAAAAAAATCTAAATTAAAGGATAATTTCTTTGTGAAATATTGAGAAAATAGTATAGAAAGAATCATTTTGAAAATGTATAATAATATTATAATAGTATAGATATAATTTCTTTATGAAAATTGTGGAGAGAATTAGTATTAAGAGAAATTCTTTATGCTAATAAGTGTGCATACGATCACAGACATGGTCTCGTGAACATATAACTATAATATATTATCAATAGATGAAGTAGATTTCAAACATCTTATTATGACATGTATGCAATGCCTTTATGCATGTGTGAGAGAGAAATATTACCTTAAGAAGGTCAGTAAGAGCATCACGCATTTTCTTATTTATAGAATGACAGATGTCAACTTTCTCGTCAGTTGTGTTTAAGGCTTTTTCTACACTTTCTGCAATTCCAGGACCTAAATTAGGTTTGACTTCACGAACCCAATTACCATGATTATTCTTGAATTCACACCTACATTTAAATAGTAAATAAAGAGATATTCCAATTAGTGGCAGCCACATCCCACCTTAAAATTAAAACTATCTTTGTTGAAAGTTAGGAATTGATAGGTAATGCTACACCTCTCAAGATATTGCATGGCATTTGAAAGTGCACCAAGTGGAAATATACTATCTTCATCGTCCATAAAATATATTAATTCTGGAACTTTGGCCATCACATAGTTCCCAATTATTTTATGCTTTAATACCTTACCTACAATGATGGATACAACAAAAATGTTTTTCAGCTAATAAAACCAAAGTATTAAGAAAAAAGCATATTAAATATTATTATTGAGATGAATCCACATATAGATTTATGGCTATATCAAGGAGAAAAGCATCTCGTAAGTTAGAATTTAAAAAATGAAAACTTTTCTTTATATAAAAACAAATAACTACATTAAATTGATAGCAACAAATTTATCTAATCAATTGTTCACCTCCATATAACTTCTTTATTGCTTTGATGACCTTTTTTGTAAGTACATCATACGGAATGCTTGAAAGTAAGAAACAATCAACTGCAATGATAATTTTAGTAGGTCTAACTGGTGTGGCCTCTGGCAACTGTAAAAGAACACGTCCAACTTTGTTCAAAATGGTTGGATCCCTAGCAAACCATCCTAAATGTTAAGATGAAAACAAGAAAATGAGTTTCTAAAAGAAGTTCTCAATATAAAAAGTTGTAATTTCAAGACCACTAGATGTACATCATGTTATTAGGAAATGACATTTTAAGTGAAAATTTTAGATTAAAATTTAAGGAGACGTGAAGGAAGTTTAATTAGAGAAATTTGCACTTTATTGAAAATTATAAATACGTTTTTAACCAAATAAAGACAACAAATATTATTAATACATAAAATGTGTCACTAAGATGTATATATGGTTGAAAATAAGAGGATGTAATGCAAGAATATTAGAACCATGAAAGAAAATGTGTACATTTTATATATAAGTTTTAATGTTTTGGATTAAAGAAAAATTATTTAACATTAATGTCATTATGACTTTGTGTTTTAAAATAAAATTTATGAAAAAGAGCTATTATCATAGCCTTCAATGTTATATATTTATATCTATGTTATTCTCTATTACCATCTACAATGATGCGATCACCCAAACAAAGAGATTTTATAAAGCTGTCAAGTTGTTAGATTATTACCCACAGTATCAAAGCTTTGTGCCATAGGAATAACCCCTGACTTTGAGATAATACCATGAGAAGGACGAACACCAAAAATACCACAGTATGATGTAGGGATTCTTGTACTTCCTAGGCAGTCAGTTCCTATTAAATAAAAAAAGAACACTTAAGATTAATAATATAATGAAGTGCAAGATACCTCGTGAAACAAAAGAATAACTTACCTATTGAGAAATCCACAAGCTTCGCACCAACTACAACTGCAGAGCCACTAGAAGATCCTCCAGGAACTCGATCAGCTGCACAAGGATTTCTAGGTGTGCCATAATGTATGTTCTCTCCCCTTATACTACCAAAGTACAATACTTATTTATATGATTAATAGAATAAGGTGTTCAAAATAAACATATACTTGACAACTATTGAAAATTAATGAATAAATTTAGTGACAAAAAATTAGTTTTCTCTCACTAATTTTGGAGACCCTATATTTTAGCGATGAATTTTTAATTATATTTCGTCATTAATTCTAATTTTCCAACTTATTTTCCATATAATATGCTAATTCATTAAAAGTTAAGAAAGTTATATAGAATGACAATGATCATAGATTATCATTCAATTCACATAAGATTTTAGTAAAAAATAGTGGTCACTGTGCTAAAAATAATGCTCAAGGACCGTAAACTCACTAGTTTTGTTGAGTAGGTGCAAAAAAAATTACCTCCCTCCTTGAAAAAAAAGAAGAAGAACAAACCTGTATGCTAATTCGTCCATGATGGTTGTACCAACACAAGTTGCACCAGCTTCTAGAAGAGCCAAAACTATTGGAGCAATAGATGTAGCCATTGGATGTGTTCTTTCCCAATCAGGATTACCAAAACTAGCGACATACCCCTTCACATCAAACCTATATGATACAAGCACACAAACATTTTTTTCAATTTCAAGATGCATTGATTCAAACCCATACTTTAATCATATATGAGTTCACTTCAAGTTTAAAGAAAGAGAATTTGATACTGATGATCTAATTTTATTGAAAAGAAAATAACACAACTTACATGTCTTTCACTGCAAATCTAAGGGAATTCAAAGGAACATTAGGTGAATGATTGAGTTGTAAAATGAATCTCTTCTTAAATGCTCCATAGTCTGAGGATGTTTCCATCCTTGTTGCAACTTTGCAAAGTTCCTAATATGACATAATCTCATCAAATAAAAGTTATGCTTACACACAAAGAATGACCAAGAGACAAAGGAAATAAAATTTTCACTTACACACGCAGAGAATGAAGGGACAAAGGAAGTGATGAATTTCTATTTCACTTAAATTTCTTAGATGCAAATCATGTACAAAGCTAAGCATTTTATAGGCTAAAGATATACGTTAAAATATAGAAAAACCAATGAATGAAGTAAAGCATTGAATACATGAGAATATGTGAATTATAGGCTAACCCAAAGGATGAAGAAAAGCATTAAATGTAATAGAATACTTAAATTGTAAGCAAAGGTTTAAAAGTTAAAATGTTTTCATCCTAAGGCTTTGTAAAAATGTGTAATTGAAAATTTTCATCAATAACTTTATTCTCCTTACTTTTCTACAACATAATGTATGATTTGATATTTTCAAGTTTAATACTTGCAAGACAAATAAACATAGATAATAATAATAGTAATAATAATAATAATAATAATAATAGTAGTAGTAGTAGTAATAATAATAATAATAATAATAATAATAATAATAATAATAATACCAAACAAATTATAAATTTAGATAATCTTGAACTCTTATTACTCCAATTAGATCATTTATCTTATTTTTAAATCATTCAAATAATAGTACAACTACTTTACTAATGCTTATGTGCACTAGTTTAACACAGTTAAAATAATTATTTAAGAGGATTAATTAATTATATATTCTAATAAAATAACATTAAAATTATAGACAGTGCATGGAATTAATTAATTGTTATTAATAACTCTTTTTTTTTATAAAAAAAAATACAAAGATCTTGTAAAGCATCTTTGCATTCTTTTAGTGCAAGACTAATTCTTGTATGGAATGTTGAGAATGTGCCTTCCTACAAAACATACATCTCCAAAAAAAGTAATAGAAACAAATCTTTAAAATTTTGCTCAATGAAATATGAAGAAGATTAATGTAAAAAGTACTTTACTAAAATGTATCATTTTTTATACTACCTAGTGTTATAAAATACATCACGAAATATATGATAGTACTATCTCACATTCAAGCATAATTTAGTATCTTATACAATGTCTCACAAAACATTGAATAGTATAAAAATTTTATGGTTTAAATAACATTTTAGTGCCTACAATATATGCTTATTTTTGTTTTGGTTGTCTTAATCTTTTTTTGTTTGTTTTGATCTTTATTATTTTTGTCATTTTAATCACTGATATTTGGATTTCTATTAAGTAATAACGTGATTAACATAGATTAAAAAGTAGGTCCAGATTATCTAATGTTATAAAATGCATCACTAAATATGGGACAATACTATACATAATTTAGTATATTATACAATGTCATACTAAACATTAAATAGTGTTAAATTTTAAGGCTAAAATAATTTTTAGTCCTTATAATATATGGTTATTTTTGCTTAGGTCATCTTGAAATTTTATATTCTATTATTTTTTTTAATCCCTGATGTGAGAATTCTTATTAATAGAGATTAAAAATAGGTCTAATGTTTCCTAAATAACAAAGACTGAAGTGAAAATCTTTTAATATGAGAGACTAAAATGAAAATCTTTCAATATAAGAGTGATTTATATAAAAAATTATAATTTTATAAAAAATGAAATACTAATGTTGGAGACTAAAATGAAATAAAGAATTTATAAATGTATTCTTACAAAAGTCTGTTATTATTATTACTACTGCTATTACTGTTCCTATTGGTATTGCTACTACTACTACTACTATATAGTAATGTTTTGTTTTTTTTTTTCTATGAATTTAAAAAACCTCCAAGAAATTTTTACATTTTTTGAATTTTCTTGCATATTTAAATCTGAAGGAAAATTTTTAATATTTATTTAAAATTCCATCGAAATTTCTATTAGTAATTTTGCTCAACAATGTTGAATGTTCTATAAAAATAAAAGGTTTAATTATACTTTTTACCCCCAAGGTTTCATAGTCTTGCAAATGTTGTCCACAAATTTACAAAATATTATGAATTTTGCCCCTCATGTAGAAAAATTGCTAAACTTAAAACAATTTTGTTAGTGATTTTTTTCTTTAAATCGCTACAATTAAGACAATTTTGTAGTGATTTTTTCTTTAAATAGTGACAATTTTCTATATGGGGGCAAAATTCACAAAAAAAATTATTTGGGGGAAAAATATGCGAGGTTATGAAACTTTGGGGCAAAAAGTAAATTTTAGGCAAAATAAAAATAAAAAGACAAGGTGGTACTATTTTCTCTTTATTTGTTTGGTTGTGGGATAAGTTTTTTTTTTTAATAATTGTACACTTTGCAAGTTTGTTGAATATTCTTCATACATTCAAGCTTTGTTTCTGTTTTATTTATTTCATTTCAATTATAATTTTTTTGTTTGAACATTTTTTTTTTGTTTACTTGCTATTTTACTAGTTACTAGGAGTGGAAATAGGTTAGGCTTTGTTAAGCCTGAGCCTAACCTTGGTTAAAACTATATGGCTTGAACCTAATCTATTTACTTGTCATAAGCATTTTTTAAAGGTCTAGCCTGACTTACATAAAAGCCAGACTTGACCTACACGCCTATTTAAGGGCTTATTTTTGTGATAATTTAACACCAAGATAGAGATAAAAATAAGTATACTAGGCTATAAAAGAATCGAGTCTAATATGTTTATATGATATAACCATATTTTTAAGGTTTAATTTTACATTAATGATAATTTATTTAAAAATATATTTTATAATAAGACCTCTAAATAGGACATAAATTTGTCTTTCAATACACTTATAAGCTTCATTCTTTGTGTAGGTCAACATGCTTAACATTTAAAAAATAAACAAATGTAAGATTTTAATACATTATAATAAATTTAATATAATAATAATACTAACAACAAATATTTATTTATGTTTATTTAAATAGGTTGGCCTGTTAGGCCTAAAAATCTTTTTGAATGACCTTGAGCATAACCTTTTTAACTAAATAGACTTTAATAAAAGTCTTGGCTTGGTTTATTTTCTAAAAATGTCTAGCTTGACCCTGACCCGATGTAAACTAGGCCATAGGCCCCTGTCAAACGACTGACCTATTTCCACCCACTAATTACTTACATTAGAGTACCTTTTGTGAAATAGGAAGCCCAACAATGTAAAATTTTATAGGCCCATTTTATTTGCACCCATTTTTTCTCTTCACACCCCCTTTGTTTTTTTTTTGTTGCCAAAAATACCTTTTTTGGAAACTAATTTTTGAAACATATTTTTTCTAATAGAAAAATGTTTTAAAAAGTTATATATGTTTCAAAAATTAGTTTCTAGAATGTATTTAAATATTTTAGCACCTTTCTAGAAACTAAATTCTAAAAGTGTGTTAAAATTTTAACACTTTTTTTTAACACTTTTTGAAACTTATTTTTGAAAAATAATAATTAAAAAGGCCATTCATATGAAGCTCCAAAAAACCTAGTCCACAAGAAAGTAAGAAGCTCGTATGGCCATAAAGATCCCTAAAGAAGCATTGCACTTTCCCCCAAAGATCCCCCATCCTCGTCCACAAGAAGCTTCAAAAGCTCACGTGCAACGTACGCCATGGATGCAACATTGTGGTGTGCTTTATGTACCATTCATGTGAGGAATTAACAATGATCCACCATTGTTTATGAAATTGGGCCGCCTTTGGTTTGTGTTATTTATTGTCAATAACACTTCTAGAAACAAAATTTTGAAAGTGTTAATTTTATCACATTTGAAATTTAATTTCTAGAATTATTAAAATTTTTACACTTTTGAAAATAAATTTCCAGAATGTATTAAACACATTTAGAAACTGAAATTTAACATGTCTACTTATTCTCAAAGCAACATTCCAAAAGTAAATTTTTAAAAAGATTTTTTTAAAATAAATAGAAAAACACGAAAGGAAAGTGTGAAAAGAAAAAGAGATGTAAATAGAATCCCCCAATTTTATACAATGGGCTTTACTGCCTCAAAAGGGAGAGATTAGCTAATTTGCAGTTCACGCCAAAATATATGTGCTATATCTTTCATCATGTATGTTGAAACTCAGTACATTCTTCCCTCCCCTGACATTTTTAATAAAGGAACACTGTTAGACTCACAGACTTCCCTTTTATATAAAAATTATTTTATATAATATAGGCTAAATCATAATTTTGGTCCCTTATCTTTATTTAGGTTTCAATTTGGTCCCTTATTTATTAAAAGTTTCACCCAAGTCCCTCAAACGTTTAATTTAATAACATGTTTGCCCTTCTGTTAATGACTATTAGTTACATGGATGGAAAATTCCTATGTGTATCTAATGTGGAGTTTAACTCTATTACAATTGGCTATGTGTCCACAGGATGCAAAGTAATGTCATTTCTATTGAAACAAAATGTCATCGTAGTGTGAGGTAATTGGCCTGTCTCTCAACTTCATTCTTTATTCAGACATTTAAACCCTAGCAGAGCAAAAATGGCGTAGTGAACTGTGAACTGTAGTAGCGATGCGAGGCTTGCACTGATGAAGTGTACCTGTCATACAATACACCAGATGAGGATTGCATTCTTAAAGCGTGACTTTTGTTTCGGTGTAGGGTTTCTGCATTGGAAAGGTAAGAATTGTTTATTTGGTATTTGGTATTTTGTCTTTGTTTGGTATAGTGTTGGTTTGAAGTTAATATGTTGTTTACTTTCTCTATTTTGGTGTTGTGGTCTTATAAATGTTGGGTGAAAAAGGCCTACTTTATTGATGGTACTGTGAATGTTGGGTGAGAAGGGTTTATATTATTCATTCTGCCTCTTTTGTGGCCCCACATCACTGTTGTGGTAGGGTTAAATGTTTTGGCGTTTGGGTTGTTGTCGTATTTGTGTTTTGGGGTTTAAGTTGTTGCCCTGTTTGTATTTTGTGGTCATGTATGTTTGAAGCAAACCCCACATGATGGCACTGTCCATATTTTTTTTCAATTTTTCAATTATTATTTTTAGTCAGACCCTATGTGATGGAAATAGACCCCATGTGTTTTTTTGTGATTATTGTTTTTGTATATAAGCATTGTTAATTTAACTATTAGTGTTTATGTGAATATTTTTTGGGCATTTGTTACACAGGATTGCTAATTGAAGTTTGCAGTAATGGATGACTATTTTGAAGTGGTAGTCCACCATGGGGGGAAGTTTGTTAAGAGGGAGATATTAGACTACTTGGGATATAACAGCACATGGAAATGTGACCCTGACAGGTGGAGTTACTTTGAGATTTTGGACATTTTGAGGGATATAGGATACCTAGATGTGGTTAGCATGTGGTATCATGATCCAAGTGAATGTGAGGGGTTGGTTGATTTGGGTTAGGGGTTGATGTTGTTGTGTGATGATAATGGTGCAATGGAAATGATTAAATTGGCAAAGGCCAATGGGAAGGTGGATCTATTTGTAATTCATCTAGTGTCACAAGCTGAAGTAATTAGTGGGCCAAAAGAGGATGTTGGGCCAGTTAAGATTGATTGGCAAGCTAAGATTGATAGGGCAACTAAGTATGATGGGCTTGTTAGAGAAGACCAACCTAAGAATGATGAGCCTATAATAGAAGATCCAGCTACGAGTATTGGGGGAGATTCACAACCAACATACAATCTAAATGATGATGATGATGTAGTGATTAAGTGTCAGCCTAATGTGGATGTTGGTGCTAAGGGGGCTTGTATTGATGAACATAATCTTAATGTTGAAGAGCCTCGTCCAATTCAAGAGGACCAAGTTCATGAACAAATGAATGCAAACACAGAAGATGATTCAAGTGAAGAGTACGAACCAAATGAAGAAGAAAGTGAGGGGGATGACAGTGCAATGGGAATAAGTTTTGATGACTCTGAGGAAGAGCTGGATGGGGATGACATGCTGGGAGCAGAAGCTGTTACTGCTTCTACTGATGTGCCACAAGGCAATGGGAATAAAAGAGGTAAGAGAACAAAGGCAGACCAAGACAAAAGAGGTGAGGTAAATGAGTCTGTAAAAAGGAAGAGGGGAAGATCAAGAAGGGGTAATGTTTCTGCCAGTTGTCCTTAACCTGTACAAGTCATTGTTTTGTCAGAAGATGACTCACTATTTGAAGCTGAGGGTAAAAAGCGAAAAGTAGTCAATGACAAGGGCCAATTTGACGGTGATTATAGCACTGAGGCCTTAGATAGTGGGACTGATACAAATGAGGATGAATATGAACATGGACCAAAGTTCCCTGTATTTAAGCTCTCAAAGAATATGACAGACTATAAGTGGGATTTGAGAACTTACTTTAATTCAAACCATGACTTTAAGGAGGCAATTATAACATATGCAGTGCACTCAGGTAGGAACCTAGAGTTTAAAAAGAATGATAAAAAATGGGTTAGAGTCAAATGCAAGGGCGAATGTGAATGGTTTGCGTATTGTGCCAAGTTACTTAATGAGGATACATGGCAGCTGAGGAAGGTAGTGGACAAACACAGTTGTAGTAGACAGTACAGAGTGAAGTTGCTTAGTAGTGGGTGGTTAAGCAATAAATTACAAGCAATGGTGAGGGAGAATCCAAAGTTGAGGTTGACTGACATAATGGAGAGAGTACAAAAGAAATGGAATTCTGGGATTGGCAAATCCAAGGCTTTTAGGGCAAGAAATAAGGCAAAGGATTTGGTTGATGGGTCTTTTAGGGAACAATACAACATGATTTATGATTATTGTCATGAATTATTGAGATCAAATCCAGGTTCAACTATCAAGTTGGCAGTGTAGCCATCCGAAGGTGGTGAAGAAAATGATGAGCAACTAGAGAGAAGTATAGATCCAACATTCAAAAGCCTCTACATCTGCTTTAAAGCATGCAAAGAAAGTTTCATGAAATGTAGACCTATCATTGGGTTGGATGGTTGTTTTCTAAAAAGGTATTATGGAGGGAAGATACTTACTGCCATCGGAAGAGACCCAAATGAGCAAATGCTGCCAATTGCATTTGCTGTAGTTGAGGGGGAAATGAAGGACTCTTGGACATGGTTTTTACAACTTCTGATTGATGACCTTGGAGGACAGCAAAAGTGTCTTTCTTATACCTTCATCTCAAATCAACAGAAGGTCATTAATATTTACTTATTGTACTTAAATACTATTGCAGATGAATGTACTACTTTGTCTGCAGATATTTATTTATTTATTTTGTTCGTAGGGTTTATTGCCTGCTATAGATGAGTTACTGCCTGGTGTTGCTCAAAGATTTTGTGTAAGGCATCTGTACAATAACTTCAAAAAATGGTTTGGAGGATTGCAATTGAAGCAAATTATGTGGAAAGCAACAAAGGCCACTTATCCACACGCTTGGGAAAGAGAAATAAGGACCATGAAAGCTGTTAACGAGGAAGCATGCAAGTACCTCTTCCAAATCCCACCTAGGTCCAAATCTAGGTTCACTACTACCCCAAAATGTGACATATTGCTGAACAATATGTCTGAAGCTTTCAACAGTGTCATAATTTTTGCAAGACAAAAGCCAATAGTTACCATGGTGGAAGAAATTAGAGTATACCTCATGGAGAGATGGGCAACAAATAGACAAAAAGCTGCCTTATTCCAAGGTAGCATTCTGCCCAAAATAAAAAAAGAGGATAAGCAAGGAATCTGAGACCACGAATCAATGGCTTACAAGGTAAATAATAGTGCATTAAGTTATATTATTTTCGCATTTTGATTTTTAACTTGTGTATTGTGTCTTGTTTTTTTTTTTTTTTTTGTTGAAGGTGGTATGGGGAGCACCATTATGAGGTTAGGCATATTAGCATGCTAGGAGACAACTTTGTTGTACCAAGGAGTGCAGTTGCAGGAAATGGATGTTGACAGTCATACCTTGCTGTCATGCCATTTCCTGCATGAAATATATGAACCTCAACGTAGAAGATTACATACCTAATTATTATAGGAAGGAGACTTATGAGGCTGTTTATCAGCCACTAATATGTCCTGTAAATGGTCAGCATTTGTGGACAACAATAGAATACCTTGATGTCCAGCCACCTCCCATTAAGAGAATGCCAGGTAGACCAAAGAAAAGAAGGAACAAGGAACTCGGAGAGCTACAAAAGGATGAAACCAAACTGAAGAGGATAGGCTATCTAACCAAGTGCAGCAGGTGCAAAGAACATGGTCATAACAAGAGCACTTGCAAGCTTCCACCACCACCAGAGCTTGAACCAACTAAGTCCACTACAGAAGGAGCACCAAGTGATAGACACATACAACTGAAGCACCACCCACAGGGCATTAACCATTTGCTACACTACCCACCCAAACACAACCAACTGCACCATCAACCATTAACTCCTAACCAAATACAACTCTAACCAGTCAGTCTCAATCAACTACAACACCAACCACCCAATCTCAACCAAAGCCAGCCAAAGGAAAAAGAGGTAGACCAAGAAAATTTTCAACTACTAACACATGTATTGCACCCACAATAAGTGGACCAAATGTATCTACATCTGTTCAGCCCCCAATAGCTGCAACCACTACTACTATAGCTTCTCAGCCTCCAACGGCTCTTTCCACTGTTACTGTAGCTTTTCACCCTCTAACTGCACCAAATGCATCTATTCTACCTCCACCTACTACTAGAAGAGAGAAACTGCCCACAAAAAGAAGACCACAGTGAAGGAATTAAGACATTTTAGTTGTTTTTTGATTGTTTTTTGGCATGTATAGCACTTGGGATAGTTAGTTGGATGTAATTGGAAGTAGCATACTATGTCTTTATGGATAGTTTCTTTTGGATGTATTGCAAGCACGATAGTTGTTTTGTGACTGATTCATGTATGTATTTTGGGTTATTTTGGATAGATAAGGCCTATATGTAATTATGACAAGTTACTTTATGACAATTGACATTGTAACTTTTTAGTATATAACAATTCAATTTAAGACAATTCTCTTTGTGACAAGTTACTTCTTGATTTTTCATTTTGTGCTTATCAAATTAAAACTTGTTTGTAAGCCCAATTAATGGCATTCACTAATGTTTCAGTTTATGACATTACTGACATCAAATTTATTAAATTAACAACTGTAAATTAAATTGTTGGAACATATCAAATCAATTAAACTACGTCATCAATTACATTTGAAAATAATGTTGTCACAAAATACATAATTCCAAAACAGCAGTCCACTGCCATAAACCTTGACAACTATAATCTAATGACAACACATTAGGTCAGACTACATAACTACAAATAACAAATACACCAAACTTCATGATTGCACTTCTAAATTCCAATCAAATTACTTCAAATACATCCTACTTGCAAGACCATCTCCACCTAACGACCAAAATGTGGTCACAAGTACAATCAACCCAAGTAAAAGAAAACAACTACTCACATAGAACTTCATCCATCTTTTACTGCTGCTTAAGGAACTCTGAAGAATAACTATCTTTCTCCTTTGTCTCATGAGAAGAAGGTCCCTTTCATCAGATACTTCATCAGAATACCACTCAAAAAAATTGCATGCAACACCATCTTCTATTTGCTGTCCATGAAAAGGTGAATAGTTTCAGTTAAGGGTAAATGAGGGACACAAAGATGTAATGTAAATGAATAATGACACTTACCCTGTAGTACCTACATCCCCAAAACTTTCGCGCAAGATTTGCAGCTGTAGAATTGTACGAAGAACAGTCATATCCCCGCAGTGGCAAATAGGTGCCCAATTTCGTCTTCCACCATAAGACCCATGCGATTGGATACTTCCTTGTTGATTTCTTGACTAATTCGAACTACAAGAGCATGACGATGCTTTCATTGAAGAAATTATCACTAGATGCCACTCTTAGGGGAAGAATTTGAAGAAGAACTAGAAGGGAACTCTAACCTTAAACCCCAAAAGACATTAGGGATATGCTGGGAAAATTTAGGACAAGAACCTCTACAACGGTCATAAAGGACGTGGACGCCACGTTCGATTTTCGTCAACAATGTTAACACCGTTTGTGTTTGAATTAACAGAAGGGAAAACGTGTTATTAAATTAAATATTTGAGGGACCTGGGTGAAACTTTTAATAAATAAGGGACCAAATCAAAACCTAAAATAAAGATAAGGAACTAAAATTATGATTTAGCATATAAGATACAAATATATATTGTATAATAATAATGTAGTTTATAATTTTATTAATATTTTATAGGCTAAAAAATATTATTATTATTATTATTATTATAAAATAATATTGATAAAGAAAACTTTGAGAGTCATGTATTATTTACTAAAAAATTAAATCTATGTGAATATTTTGTGACTTCAAAAATTTATTTACAAAATTTTCTTGTGAATTTATCTATGATTTTGTAGAAATTTCCTACAGATTTACTTGCAAAACCTATTCGATGTTGTTTATCTGTAAAATTTGCTACAGAATTACCTGCAAATTTCTACAAGAATATTATCTACAAAATTACTTGCATATTTTTTTTTGCAGAAAAAAATATAAGAAATTTCCTAAAATCAACAATTTTTACGAAAAATGTTGTGGCAAAAAATTTTGTATTTATTGCAAAAAAAAAAAATCCACAAGAAATTTTCTACAGATTTCAAAATGTACAAGAAACTAATTATTCATGAAGGTATTACTTAGGAACCAATATCTATTGAAAAGTTCATAAGAAAATTATTTCTAGCTGATTTTTATTTATAATTCGCGGGAAAATCTACATGTAATCAAAACAATTCTAATAGTACCCTTGTTTAATCTTGTATTCAAATAGTCGTATTTTTACTATTTATGCATTACAATATAATTAATTTTTAAAATCCAATTTTATTATTGTACTTTATATTACTAGTGTAATAACTCGTGCGTTGTACGGGACATATGTTATGTTACAATCTAGTCTATCATTCAATTTGTTAGCTATTCTTACCTCCTAAATTTACTATAGATTATAGGAACTACTAGTTCTGAAAGAGATGATAGGTATGAAACCAAACCCTTAAAAAAAAACTTAATCTTTACTTAAATATTGCAAATCAATGAGCTAAAATTTAGTTAGATTTGTTTATTAGTTAGTGTATTCTCATCTGTTTAAATTCAGTATAAAATCTGTAAAATTAAATTTCAGCATAAAATATGGAAATTTAAATTCAGTATAAAATCTATTTTTAACATGAATTATTGTTATAAATAAATTAGGGAAGAAAATTAAATAGCATGAAATTTATTTTTAGAAATAGATTAATTTAAATGCTAATGAGTCATAATGAGATTAAATCTGGGATTTATATATAAAAATAAATGAATAGCATTTTGATGAACAAATAAAAATCTTAAGAAATACAATCATAATGTAATTCAAATTGGAATATATTTAGGATAATAATTTAGTTGTAGTTTAATGGACCACAACTATTTACAGAAATCAATCTATGTTATCTTAATTACTTTAGTGCATGAAACTACAATTAAATTATTGCTCTAAATAAAATCTGTTTTTAAAATGAAGTAATGTCCTAATTTAATAATTTCAAAAAATTAATTAAAAGTATGCTAAATTTGAGCATTAAATAAAGTTACAAAATTGTTATAACTTAATTTAAAATAGTACAGATAATCATAGTAGAATTCAAATTGGATTTTATTAAGGACAATATTTTAATTGCAATTTAATGAACCAAAAATTATTTACACAAATAACTTTTGATTACACTTATTTTGGTCCTCTAAACTGTAATTAAAATATTGCCCTAAATAAATTCAATTTGAATTCTATTATGATTTGATTTTTTGGAATTTTATTTTGTCCATCAAAATGTTATTAATTTATTTATATAAATAAATTTCACATTTTATATCATTATAACTACTAAGCATTAAAATTAAATTATTTCTAAAAATAAATTTTATCTTAATTAATTTTCGTAAACAATTTATTTAATGTAATGATTCATGTAATTATTTTGAAATTTTATTTTGTACTTAATCTTGTTGTTAAGCCTAGTATGATTATTGATTTATTGCACTAAATAAATTATTTATGAAAATTAATTCATTGAAATTTATTTTTAGATATAATTCAAATTAAATTCTAATTAGTTGTAATAAGATAAAATATGAAATTTTTATATAAATAAATTAATATCACTTTGATGGAAGAAATAAAATTCTAAAAAAATAAATCATAATAGAATTTAAATTGGATTTTGTTTAGGATCATAATTTAATTCCAGTTTAATAGACCAAAATTTATTTACAAAAATAACTTCAAATCACACTAATTTATTTCCATGAAATTACATTTGGAATATTCCCCTAAATAAAATCCATTTTTAGCATAAATTTTTGTCCTAAATTAATTATTTACAAAAATTAATTAAAAGTATGCTGAATTTTGGCATTAAATAAATTGACAAAATTAATATAATTTACTTTAAAAATAATAACTTACTATTCATAATGTAATAATAAAAAATTATACTAATTATAAAATCAAGATCCTTAAAAAAAATTATTGAAATTATAATATCAAGATAAAATTATCCAAATTATAATATCTCATTTACTTATAAAATAATTATCGCAAACCTTTTTATTCACAAAATAAATTATTTACAGTACTTATAAATCTTTTTCAAAAAAGAAAGTTTGAGTGTTCAAATTGCATGAAAATAATACAAAAAAATATTCATAAACAATCAATAACATCAATGTTCATATTTGATGTAATATAATAATTTATTATCGTAATTGTCATTATAATTGATTAATTATTATAATACATAAATACATAATTAAGGTAATTAAGATAATAGTATAGAATAAAAGAATGATTGTAATTGATTTAATAATTAACATGTAATCAATTAGTATTTAAGGTAATAACAATTGTTATTCGTTATAATAGTATTATGGTAAGTTATTATAAAATTGTGATAATAAAAAAAATTATCCTAATTATAAATTATTGCCCTAAATAAAATCCATTTTTAACATGAATTATTGCCCTAACTAAATTAGTTAAAAAAATTAATTAACATGAAATTTATTTTTAGAAATAAATTAATTTAAATGCTAATGAGTCATAATGGGATTAATTTGAGATTAATTTATAAAAATAAATTAATAGCATCTTGACGGTCAAATTAAAATTTAGAGATATCAAATCATAATATAATTCAAATTGGATTATATTTATGACAATAATTGAATTGTAGTTTAATGGACCAAAATTTATTTATAGAAATCAGCATATGTTATCTTAATTATTTTGGTGTATGAAACTGCAATTAAATTATTGCTCTAAATAAAATTTATTTTTAACATAAATTAAAGCCCTAAATTAATTATTTATGAAAAATAACTAATAGTATGCTGAACTTGGGCATTATATAAAGTAACAAAATTAATATAACTTAATTTAAAATAGTATAGATAATCATAATAGAATTTAAATTAGATTTTCTTTAGGGCAAAAATTTAATTACATTTTAATGAATCAAAATGTATTTATAGAACTAATTTCTCATCACACTTATTTTGGTCCTTTAAACTGCAATTAAATTATTGTCCTAAATAAAATCCATTCGATTTCTATTATGATTTGAATTTTCAAAATTTTATTGTCCATCAAAATGCTATTAATTTATATAGATAAATAAATTCCACATTTAATATCATTATGACTACTTAGTATTCAAATTAAATTATTTCTAAAAATAAATTTCACGTCAATTAATTTTTATAACTAATTTATTTATAGTAATATTTCATGTAATTATTTGGAAATTTTATTTTGTACGTAGTATCATTGATAAGCCTAGTATAATTATTGAATTATTGCACTAAATAAATTATTTACTGAAATTAATTAACTTGAATTTTTTTTTAGAAATAATTTAAATTAAATGCTAATTAGTCGTAATGAGATTAAATATATAATTTTTTATACATAAATAAATTAATATTATTTTGATAGACAAAATAATAATTTATTGATAATTAAATCAAATGATAATAGAATTCAAATTGGATTTTATTTAGGATAATAATTTAATTGCAATTTAATGGACCAAAATCTATTTATAGAATAATTAATGATCACACTTATTTTGTTCCATGAAACTATAATAAAATTATTTCCCTACATAAAATATGTTTTTAACCTGAATTATTGCCCTAAATTAATTATTTATGAAAACTAATTAAAAATATGTTGAATTTGGGCATTAAATAAATTAATATAATTTACTTTAAAAATAATAACTTACTATTCGTATTTAATGTAATATAATAATGTAATAATAAAAAATTATACTAATTATAAAATCAAGATCCATGAAATTATCCTAATTATAATATCTCATTTATTTATAAATAAAAAACTGTCGCAAAGCTTTTTATTCACTAAATAAATTATTTATACTACCTTTAAATCTTTTAAAAAAAAAAGTTTGAATTTTCAAAACATGTAAAAATAATAGGAAAAAAAAATAATCAATGACATTAGTATTTGTATTTAATATAATATAATAATGTAATATAATAATTTATTATCATAATTATCATAATGATCATTATAATATATAAGTACATAATTAAGTTAATTAAGGTAATAGTGTAGAATAATAGAATGATTGTTATTCAATTTGTCTTACGATAAGTTAGTATAAAATTGTGATAATAAAAAAATTATCCTTTATCAATCGTTTGATAAATCCGAAAAATATAGTTGATTTTATATCATGAAAATTGAAAATACTTAGTTGAACAATAGCACGAGGTAAAACCTTGAACAAATTTATCTAAAATTTAAACACAAAATGCAGAAACTTAGAATAAAAATAAAAATTATGTAAGACAAAAATAACAACTAATCTAAAATAGTTTTTCTTTAGAAAGTTCACAACTCTTTAGCTTGAACTATTCTACTTTTTCTCAATTTTGATATCTTGCTTAGGAATCTTTAGTAGTGCTGAATCTCTTCTTGTAGGACAGGTCCTTTTCAACAATAGGGCATTGGGGGAATTTGAACATAAGTCCACGACATCCACTTCAATCTTTTCCTCTACAGAGTCAACCATTGATTCATCAAAATTCCTGATTTGGTCATATTTACATAATATGATACATGTGTTAGTTGTGTGTTGAGCATTTGTTCATACTTAAATAAATAAATTATTTACAATTTGTTAATAATATAATTACCTATGCAACCTCCTTAGCTACTCTTGCATTTGATCCACCAGCTTGTGGATCCAAATCTGGGACACCTTAGTGTGAAGCCTTAATACAAAACCAAATTTTGATATATTAAAATTTGAAGTCAAATTAGTCAAATTTATCTATTTAAAAGGTAAGTATTTAATAGAATTTTCAAATTCAAAATTCAAATATAGCTATTTGAAACTCATTAATGCAATAATTATAATGATTATAATTATGATCTGTAACCGAACTAAATATTTACGAAGCATCATATAACGACACGTGTTATCTGAACCTCTCTGTAAATGACACGTGTCATCCAAATCTTGAAAGTTACTCTTGATTCACCACGTGTAATCTTAAAGTTACTCTTTATTTATAATGATTTAGACTATCTACAAATAATGGTTCTTTCTTAAATTATCTCTTTTACACTACCTACCAGTTATACGATTACGATTAATTTTAAAAAATTAATATCTTAAATTAAGTTATAATAATTATACTTACAAATTAATCTAAAAATTATACACAAGTATCTTCTCACATTATACTTAAAATATATAATAATAATTAATTTGGTCCCTGAAACTTATATGAAATTATTGTTATAAATAAAATTCATTTTTAACATTAATTATCGCCCTAAATAAATTATTTACAAAAGTTAATTACTACTATTATAATTTAATTAGAAAAATTATAGATAATCATAATAGAATTGAAATTGAATTTATTTAGGACAATAATTTAATAGCAGTTTAGTGGACCTTTATTTAGGACAGTAATTTTAAAAAATTAATATCTTAAATTAATTTTATAATAATTATACTTACAAATTAATGTAAAAGTTATATTTAAAAATTTTATGCAAATATCAAATATTTGGAAATGTTAATCAATATACTTAAAAATTATGTGATTTCTATTTAGGACAAAATTAGGATGAATGTAAGTAAAAAATTATTGATTATGTATATAATTTTTTAAATCATAAAAAATATTTGTAGTTATTAACAAATAATTAAGTCAAATGACCAATAGAATTTTTAATTATAATTAAGGTAGTTATTTAAAAGGTAAGTATTTAATAGAATTTTCAAATTCAAAATTCAAATATAGCCATTTAAAACTCATTAATGCAATAATTATAATGATTATAATTATGGTTTGTAACCAAACCAAATATTTACGAAGCATCATATAACAACACGTGTTATCCGAACCTCTCTGTAAATGACACATGTCATCTAAACATTGAAAATTACTCATGATTCATCACGTGTAATCCGAACCTGTGAACGAATTCTCTAATTTATTTATAATGATTCAAAATTCAAATATAGCTATTTGAAACTCATTAATGCAATAATTATAATGATTATAATTATGGTCTGTAACCGAACCAAATTTTTACGAAGCATCATATAACGAATGTTGCATATGGTCTTGAGGAACTAAAGTAGACTTTTTTCAAATTACATAGACTAAAAAGATTAATTTTAAATTTGGGGACCTAAAACAAACTTACTCTAAATTAGAGGGATTAAAAACATTTAAGGTTTTTTATTATATTGGTACCCCACAACATTATTGTCTTCCTACAACAAATTTAGTGTCGATTTAATTTAGTTTAATAGATATAGATGGTGATGAAATTAATTTTGATCAGTTGAATATGATTATACTTAAATTAATTCGAACCATGAATTTGTGTTGAAACATGTACTTTTCGTTG
Organism: Spatholobus suberectus; assembly: GCA_004329165.1. NCBI lineage: Eukaryota > Viridiplantae > Streptophyta > Magnoliopsida > Fabales > Fabaceae > Spatholobus > Spatholobus suberectus. Next base: position 33,166,438 of record CM014735.1, on the reverse strand, counting down.
AAAAGTACTATGCAAGAATTGTTTTTTTTTTTTTTAAATTTTAAAACAATGAAACTCAAAATAATCTCATACAATAGAATTAATTTGTAGCTTATATGTAACTTCGTGACACAATGTTTCCACTCCCAAAGTGTGACACAAGTGTCTAGCAGCTTAGGTTCTTTAAACATATGACAGAGTTTGATGCTTGATTATGCTAATAAAGTAACACCTGTGAGGAGATGAGTTGCCCTTTAATTAGTAATCTACTTATTCAAAGGATTAGTTTTATGCCTTGTAGTTTTCATAGCTTCGGGCTCTAGAAAATATCTTGCTTTCAAAAAAAAAATGACAATGCTTTCAAATCTATAAAAGTTTTTGTAATTCTACTATGTTGGATAGTGCTAAGCTAGGTAATGGATAGATGTAACATCCAATTTATCATTATCATCATCATCATCATTATTATTATTATTATTATTATTATTATTATTATTATTATTAGGCTTAAATATGTTTTAAGTTCTTGCAAATGCGACTCTGTTTGATTTTAGTCTTTGCAAAATTTTTTGTTATTTTTAAATCACTGATATTTTATCAGTGTCCTTTTTTAGTCTTTACCATTAACTCTGTAACACCCCAATGTTTTTCTTTAATTATTATTATTATTATTATTATTATTCGTTTGCTGTGTTTTTAATAAAATGATATTTTGAGAAAAAGAAATATTGGGCTTTTAAACTGGGGTTTTATAATTAGAGTGTTTTTAAAAGTTTTAAAACCCTTTTATTGGGCTTAGTTTTATGGGTCCAAAGTTAGCTTTAAGTATTCTTTAGGTTTCTTGAAAACCTAATCCTTCTTCCTTATTCTTTCGCTTGTGCCTCCTTGGAGATACCGTGCCGTCAGAGCCTTTGCAGTCAAGAAGTGAGGAACCTTAGAAAGACGCTACTGCACCGTTCGCATCCTCTTGCTAGAGATCGCCTCTTTCAAGGTAAGGGGGGAGTGAGTTATCTCGCTCATGGGTATGGCTTTGGTCGTGGGTAGAGGGATTGGCCCTAGACCCCAATTGTTTGTGAATTATATGGTTGTATACGTGCAAAGGGGAATGCGATTTTCCCCAAATTATTAATATGCTTTATGAAAATTTTATGTTTAATTTATATGGATTATCATGGATTTGTCTTTTTAAAATCTGTACCTTGGATCCGCCCAGCGGGGCTAAATAGCCGCTGGACGAGCTTTCGTTGAAAACTACACTCTGCGTTGGCGCCGGGCGGGATGAACAATCCGCTGAGCGGGTTGGGTCCTGACGTGGACACGCTGGGCGGGGTTCACAACCCGCTGGGCGGGTTGGTTGCGGCGCAGACCCGCCTGGCGGGATATATAGCCCGCCAGGCGGATTCACTGCTGGCACAACGGGCGGATACGACTTTCGCTATTACGTTCCTTGTGGTTGTGAACTCCTTTTGGCAGTGTTTAACTCATTGTTATTTGTTTTTTTATGTCTTGTTGAGTTTATATTGTATGGTTGTTATTTACCTTAAAAAAATGAATGTGACATGAAATTGTGCTTATGATTCATGATAAAAGTCTATGAAAGTTGTAAGCATTATATGTGACCATGCATCATAACATTTGAGTTATGTGATGAGGAAAGTATGTAGGAATCTGGCTGGTGGAGGCCGTGATGGGTTGTTTAACCTTAGCCTTGGGGGTTATCCGGTTGGGAAAACTCCAATGGTCCATGCTGATTCCATGGAGCCGGGGCATACTGACAAAACTGGGTAACCCTGACTAGTCACCGGGGGATATCATGCTAGTTGAGGGTGCGAAAGCCGAAGGCATCGGTACCGATGACGCTTCTTATGGCCTGCATTTACTCCTAGTCTACTTTTCGACAAGTTTAAGTTGGTACCACATGTGCATAAGAAGTAGAAACTAGGTATTGCATTACATATGTTTTTGTGCATTTTGGTTTTTTTGCAAATTACTGTTAATTGATTATGTATGTGATGTGTATTCTACCTATCTCCATTGTCATACTTTGAGCATGATGTGAGATGTATCTCACCCCCTTGTTTTCTAGTGTTTTCTGTATGTGTCTGTGATATACAGGTGATGTTCAGCAAGACCTTGAGGAGGAGTCTTAGAGTAGGGGCATTGGCCTCATTGCAGTTTATTTTACAGTTTCTTTACGGTTTTGTCAACTCTGATAGTAATGTGACATCGGGGTCTTAGTTATTTATTATTTTAGCTTTTAAACTTTAGACTAATAGTTTTACTTTTAAATTGGGTTATTTTATTTTATTTGGACTTGTATGGTCAACTATGGGCTACCATCATTTGGTTAATCAGTAAAGCATCTTATGGAACTTTAGTAAATGTGAGTTGTGCATGTGATGTCCTTTATCGTGTGAAGAAAAAGATTATAAACTATCGTTTTATTTTACAAATGAAAAGTATGTTATATTTTCGTAATATTTATTTAATAATTAGCTTTGGGGTAAAAGGTGTCACAAACTCTACTTAATTAAGTGTTAACATGGCTAACAAAATAAAGAATATTAATTAAGATAATTATGGTAATGAATAATATTTTAAATTAAAATAATTAGATTATTTTTAGGTGTGTAATTTAATTAAGTAACGTATTTAATATTTATAAATAAGGTAATTTTATATAATTTATTTTAAAATTTTAATATATTAAGAACAATGATTTTCATTGCTTTTAACATTGTTCTTACTTTTCAATTTATTAATTTATTTTTAACATTATATTTTTTAAAAAAATTATATTTAGTTAGACACTTATAATTTAATTTTAATATATTACTTTTCATGCTTTTTTATATTTCAATTCATTAATTTTGACTGACTGTAATATAATTTATTTTTTCATTATATCACAAGCAGTGTTTTTAGGGACCAAAGACAGAATTAATATATCCTTTATATATATAAATTAGAATAATTATCTTGAATAAGATTGTTTTTAGGGACCATTCTTCAACAAGAGTGTTTTTAGCTATTTTTCTTTAAGAAGAGCTTTTTAGGGATTGTTCTTAACCTCCTATAATTGAAAATATCAATAATTAAAAATAACCTTGTATCACAATATATCTAAATCTAAAATATAATTTATTGATCAAACATATTTATTTATTACAAATTTTAATTATAATATATTTATATATTTACTAGTATTTATTTATTATAAATTTTAGTTGTATAAAATAAAAATTTATCCTGCGCATTACACAGGCAAAAATACTAGTTAAAAATAAATTATAAGTGTTTAAGTAAATTACATTTTTTTTACAAGAATAAAATGTTAAATGTAAATTAATGAATTGAAAAGTACGAACAATATTAAAAGTAAGAAAAATAACTGTTCATAATATATTAAAAATAAAATAAAAATTATAAAAGTAAATTATATGTAGTTACCATATTTATATGAAATAATAAATGCATTACTTAATTGACTTACACACCTAAAAATAATCTAATTATCTTAATTCCAAATATTCTTCATTTCCTTAATTATCTTAATTAATATTATTTATTTTGTTTGGCATATCAGCACTAAATTAACAAGAGTTAATGGTAAGAACTAAAATAAAACACTAAGAAAATGTCAGGGATCTAAAAATAAAAAAATATTTTATAAGGACTAAAACCAGACAAAACAATATTTGTATGGGCTTAAAACGTATTTAAGCCTTATTATTATTATATTATTATTATTATTATTATTATTATTATTATTATTATTATATCATCATCATCATCATCATCATCATCATCATCATCATGGGTCGCGCTAGGATAAGAGTTTCATTATGTTTCATGACTTGCATATTGGGGGGTATGAGCAAGGAAGCCCGGTTATTACTAAAATTATAGGGACTAAAATCACAAAATGAAAAATGAAGAGACCAAAATTAAAAATTGACTATATTAGGAGAACTAAAAGTGTGATTAAACTTGATTACAAATATAATTTGAATATATATAAAGATATTCTATCCTAAATTAGTGCTTATTTACAATAATTAATTATAAAAGGTTCAATTAACATTAATTTTTATTTTTACTTAATTATTTATTTTTATATATTTGAATTGTTTTTGAACTTTAGGGATAAGACCACATTTATTACATTAAGATTAACGTTATGCTTGACAAAAGTAGTTTAAAGGCTAGTTGAAAGCTGAAACAGTAGTTGAAAACTATAAAGCTAGTTAGTAGATGAAAGTTATAACTACAAGTTGTTAAACTAGCTTGTTTAATTATAAGTGTTTGGTTAAATTAGTTGTTGAAGATGTAAAATTACAAAAATGGATATGTTTGTATGATATTTTTATATAAATTTTAATTTTGTTATTGATAAAAATATATTTTGGGGTATTTATAATTTTAATTTTTAAATTAATTTTAAATTCTTGCAATATTTTATTTATAGATCAATTATTTAAATCACATTTTTTAGTTTCAATTATTATATTTTTTTAATATTGTGTATTCTACTATTGATCTTGTACTACGTTATAAAATATTTACAATCAAGTTCAAAACAAGAGAAAATAACATACACTTAAGCATACGTACATCATACTTTCATTATGTTCATTAGTGTAATAGTTAAAATATCTTAAAATATAATGTTAAAAATAATAAAATAAATAATGTAAATAGTATAGTGGTTAAACTAAGTAGAATAATTTAAAAAATAAAATAAAATAAACCCATCATCTATCGTTATCAATATCTTGAAGTAATACTGAAATAATAAAAGAAATATTGTAAATATTATCATGGTTAAAATAAACAATGTAATATCAAAAAATAAAATATACATCGTCAGTATCTTGGGTAATAAAAATGGTAAAAATAATAAAATCCTACTTTATGAGTGGAAAAAGAGAAAAATAAAATAAAATCCTACCTTGTATAGAAAAGGATAGAGAGGAAATTTAATAAATATTCTAAGGACAAAAAAGAAATAAGATATAAAAAGCTAGAAGGCAGAAGCTACTGTTTTGAAAAATGCTATTTGAAGTAGTGTCTTAAAAAAAATACTACAAGCTATTATAAAAAAATTTGTTTCATTAAACACTACTAATAAGGTCAAACATAAAATGAATTTACAAGTTTTGGCCACTATCACATGAAAGCATAATTTTTTTGAATGAAGTTTTCACTAAAACAATCATTTATTACAATTTATTTGTCGGTGTACAATGATGACAATTAAGTTAAAACTTAAAAGCTTGTGCATGTTATCCAAACCCTCAACCATTAGAGCGACCCTAGTGTGTTACAATCATTTATTACAATAGAAAATACTAAAGCAATCTTTAATATTAAGTACATTTATTTATCCTCCATCATTTTATTGATAATTGGAGTTTTAAGATACCATATTTTTATCATTTATTCTTTACTAAAGATAACCTATGCTCTTGGGAATATTGCATCCTTTTATTTAATGTTGTCATAAATGCTCTTAACAAGGGAAAGCAAGAATCCATCTGCCCCATGTTTAGCTACAAAAGAAATTGATATGGGGAGGTCACAACACATCCCTAGTGGCATGCTTACCTATAGAGTGTCAAGAGAGCACATTATTATAACACTGTAAAATTTAATTGGTTAAGAAAAATATAAAAGTCAATATGTTTCAAAACCTGCATTTGGTGTTGGACCAGAGTGTGTGCACTATGTGGTAGCTTGTGTGAATGGGTCACCTTAATGGTTATGGGTGGATCCCTGAGTACCCAGAGGGTAGAGAGCGCAATGTGAAGCTGAAAGGCCAGCCTCAGAGCAGAAAAAAAAGAGTTTCCTGCTCTCGTTGTCTTAACAGAGCAGTGGGTGCTCTTAACTCTGATGCCCCGAACACACGAGTGGTTGAAAAGTCTAATAACTAATATACCATTGTGGGTGAGACCTACACCTCCTATATATTCAATTGTGATTCACATGTTGCGATTGGTGTGGCTAATAACGATGGTGCCTATAATGGTAAGAGAAGGCACACATATATGAGATAAAGTGTTGTTAGAAACATAATTAAAATGCTGGTATCTCAACACTTGAGTCTGTGAAAAGTGAGTAAAATCTTACAAATTCTTTTACAAAAGGATTATCCAAGAAAATTGTCTTGGATATGTTGAGGGGGATGGGCTTAAAGCCATGAGTGGAGGAAAGTATGGTGGACACCCAATTAGTGGTCAAACGAAGCAATATGAATACTTTTATGCACTACACTTTTCATCCCTATGGCATGTGGTAGTGCTTATTGTGAGGTTGAGCTATGAGCTCTTAATAGATACATAGCCCTTAATATGGGTGGTGCTATAGAGACGCACTTAATGTATCTACCTACGTGAGTGTGAAGGCATAGGCCACCTTCCATGAAAGACTTAGGCAATCTTTCTAGAGCACTCATGAGCAACCCAAGGTGCGTATATATAAAGGCCTAAATTATTGTGAAATAAAAAATTTAATCGCGGAGCCATCACGATTTTAAAGGTAAAAGTGTGTGTTGTGAGGGTCTCATCTTAAGTCTATTAAGTTCAAGAGTAATTCACTTCTTGGACATAAGGTGTTGTCTCACTTCACTACGTGTTAATTCAATCCTTAGGACATTAACACTTAAGCACAAAAACCTTTCCTTGCCCAGTTTTTTTTTTCCTCTCTTTCACTTATCTGTCATTAGTGAGGGATTGTGGAAATAATGATATATAAGTGCTATTTATTTCTTCGTTACCGTTGGTGTATTAATTGCTTCGTTACCGTTGGCATATTAATTGTTTTAATTAGCCATTAATTCATACCCATCGGCTTTGTTTTTGTGTTAAAAGCTATTTAACATTTTTCCAACGGTCTAATTTCTTAAGCACTATATAAAGCAGTAGCAACAAGAGTTTTGAGACTAAAAGAGCAATTCTCTACTTCTCAATCTTTCTTTCTTTCTTCTTATTTGTATTTTTTTGGGCATTGTTTGTGAGGCTCCAACGTGTTTTGGCTTCGAGTACACGGGTTCAAACATGCTACTGTGTAAACCTTGGGGAGCAAACCGGATTTTGGGTTGCACCGGAAGTCCACCAGAATTTGCTTTTAGGGCAGTAGCTATTGCCACGACACAGTATTTCTTTTCCTCTTCTTTTTTTTTTAACAATATTTCCAACAAACCCCACATAACATGCCAATATACAAATAGACAACCTAGCAACATCTAGATACTCCAGCAATAGACATTAGGCTAAATGTCTTTGTAGAAAAATCTTTTAATCCAGATAATTCTGTTTGTAGTTTTGGTGGAGGTCCTACAACTGTGGGAATCATGACAGCACCAAAATCCTGAAAGTTTCACCAACTAAACTATCATATAGGCTAAAGAAAAGCATTGTGAAAATTTTTTGGTTTCTTTAAATTTGTCCTTCGCAAGGAGATGATTATAAAATGTTCCAAATTTAGATTGAGTAATGATTTGGTAACGCATATACCAAAAAAAAAAAAAAACTTTGTAAAGAGAAACACTCACTAATTTGGTATCTTTATATGAAAAAAAAAAAGAAGTTGCAATAGTTAGTATAATTGTCATTTGCAGCTATAGATTTCAATTGAAAGTAGGCGTAATACGAAAATTAACCACAATGGGTTTGGGTTTTACCCATCAAAAATAGGTTTGGACAATTAATTAGCTACAAAGTTTGGTAAATTTAATAACTTGTCCTATACCTACACCTATATATGGATAACAAATATAATTAAACAATTATATGTTTACTATTTTTATAATCAGCATTAGAAATTGGATAGTTTTTAGTTAAATTAGATATTATACTTTAATTAATATTTTCCTCTTTTACTATTTTGTTAAAGAATAGACACAATTAAAATTTTAATTTAACTAAAATGCAGGTAATGGATTTAGATATGATATATATAAGTTCCCTTTGACATGGCATGGGTAATGAAGTTGTTGCCACGAGAATATAAGTTTAGATATTATTTGAATGAATAATTTTGTATCCTACTTGAATTCCACTCTTTGTCATCCTTATTTGCAACTTAGTAAGAATGCAGAGAAAAAATTTAACATCTAAAAGAGATAAAAGAAAGAAGTGGAATATTATCATTTAGGCATTAACCTAAAAGAATGATTTTTTTTTAAAAAAAATCTAAATTAAAGGATAATTTCTTTGTGAAATATTGAGAAAATAGTATAGAAAGAATCATTTTGAAAATGTATAATAATATTATAATAGTATAGATATAATTTCTTTATGAAAATTGTGGAGAGAATTAGTATTAAGAGAAATTCTTTATGCTTATAAGTGTGCATGAGATCACAGACATGGTCTCGTGAACATATACCTATAATATATTATCAATAGGTGAAGTAGGTTTCAAACATCTTATTATGACATGTATGCAATGCCTTTATGCATGTGTGAGAGAGAAATAATACCTCAAGAAGGTCAGTAAGAGCATCACGCATTTTCTTATTTATAGAATGACAGATGTCAACTTTCTCGTCAGTTGTGTTTAAGGCTTTTTCTACACTTTCTGCAATTCCAGGACCTAAATTAGGTTTGACTTCACGAACCCAATTACCATGATTATTCTTGAATTCACACCTACATTTTAAATAGTAAATAAAGAGATATTCCAATTAGTGGTAGCCACATCCACCACCTTAAAATTAAAACAATCTTTGTTGAAAGTTAGGAATTGGTAGGTATGCTACACCTCAAGATATTGCATGGCATTTGAAAGTGCACCAAGTGGAGATATACTATCTTCATCGTCCATAAAATGTATTAATTCTGGAACTTTGGCCATCACATAGCTCCCAATGATTTCATGCTTTAATATGTCAACTGCAATGATGGATACAACAAAAATATTTTTCAGCTAATAAAACCAAAGCATTAAGAAAAAAGCATATTAAATATTATTATTGAGATGAATCCACATATAGATTTATGGCTATATCAAGGAGAAAAGAATCTCGTAAGTTAGAATTTAAAAAATGAAAACTTTTCTTTATATGAAAACAAATAACCACATTAAATTGATAGCAACAAATTTATCTAATCAATTGTTCACCTCCATATAACTTCCTTATTTCTTTGATGACCTTTTTTGTAAGTACATTGTACGGAATGCTTGAAAGTAAGAAACAATCAACTGCAGTGATAATTTTAGTAGGTCTAACTGGTGTGGCCTCAGGCAACTGTAAAAGAACACGTCTAACTTTGTTCAAAATGGTTGGATCCCTAGCAAACCATCCTAAATGTCAAGATGAAAACAAGAAAATGAGTTTCTAAAAGAAGTTCTAAACATAAAAAGCTATAATTTCAAGACCACTAGATGTACATCATGTTATTAGGAAATGACATTTTCAAGTGAAAATTTAGATTAAAATTTAAGGAGACGTGAAGGAAGTTTAATTAGAGAAATTTGCACTTTATTGAAAACTATAAATATGTTTTTGACCAAATAAAGACAACAAATATTATTAATACATAAAATGTGTTAATAAGATGTATATATGGTTCAAAATAATAGGATGTAATGCACTAATATTAGAACCATGAAAGAAAATGTGTAAATTTTATATATAAGTTTTAATGTTGTGGATTAAAAAAAAACTATTTAACTTTAATTTCATTATGACTTTGTGTTTTAAATAAAAATTATGAAAAAGAGCTATTATCATAGTCTTCAATGTCATATATTTATATCTATGTTATTCTTTATTACCATCTATAATGATGTGATCACCCAAACATAGAGATTTTATAAAGCTGTCAAGTTATTAGATTATTACCCACAGTATCAAAGCTTTGTGCCATAGGAATAACCCCTAACTTTGAGATAATACCATGAGAAGGACGAACTCCAAAAATACCACAGTATGATGCGGGGATTCTTGTACTTCCTAGGCAGTCAGTTCCTATCAAATAAAAAAAGAACACTTAAGATTAATAATATAATGAAGTGCAAGATACCTCGTGAAACAAAAGAATAACTTACCTATTGAGAAATCCACAAACTCTGCACCAACTACAACTGTAGAGCCATTAGAAGATCCTCCAGGAACTCGATCAGCTGCACAAGGATTTCTAGGTGTGCCATAATGTATGTTCTCTCCCCTTATACTACCAAAGTACAATACTTATTTATATGATTAATAGAATAAGGTGTTCAAAATAAACATATACTTGACAACTATTGAAAATTAATGAATAAATTTAGTGACAGAGAATTAGTTTTCTCTCACTAATTTTGGAGACACTAAATTTTAGCGATGAATTTTTAATTATATTTCGTCATTAATTCTAGTTTTCCATCTTATTTTCCATATAATATGCTAATTCATTAAAAGTTAAGAAAGTTATATAGAATGACAATGATCATAGATTATCATTCAATTCACATAAAATTTTTGTAAAAAATAGTGGTCATTGTGCTAAAAATAATGCTCAAGGACTGTAAACTCCCTAGTTTTGTTGAATAAGTGCAAAGAAAATTACCTCCCCCGTTGAAAAAGATAAAAAAGAACAAACCTGTATGCTAATTCGTCCATGATGGTTGTACCAACTTCTAGAAGAGCCAACACTATTTGAGCAATAGATGTAGCCATTGAATGTGTTCTTACCCAATCAGGATTACCAAAACTAGCAGCATGCCCCTTCACATTATACCTATTTGATACAAGCACACAAACATTTTTTTCAATTTCAAGATGCATTGGTTCAAACTCATACTTTAATCGTATAACAGTTCACTTCAAGTTCAAAGAAAGAGAATTTGATATTGTTGATCTTATTTTATTGAAAGTAAAATAACACAACTTACATGTCTTTCACTACAAAAGTAAGGGAATTCAAAGGAACATCAGGTGAATGATCGAGTTGTAAAATGAATCTCTTCATAAATGCTCCATAGTTTGAGGATGTTCCCATCCTTGTTGCAACTTTGCAAAACTCCTAATATGACATAATCTCGTCAAATAAAAGTATTCTTACACACAAAGAATGACCAAGAGATGAAGGAAATAAAATTTTCACTTACACACGTAGAATATGAAAGGACAAAGGAAGTGATGAATTTCTATTTCTTAGATGCAAATCATGTACAAAGCTAAGCATTTTATAGGCTAAAGATATACATTAAAATATAGAAAAACCAATGAATGAAGTAAAGCATTGTATACATGAGAACATGTGAATTATAGGCTAACCCAAAGGATGAAGAAAAGCATTAAATGTAATAGAATACTTAAATTGTAAGCAAAGGTTGAAAAGTTAAAATGTTTTCATCCTAAAGCTTAGTAAAAATATGTAATTGAAAATTTTCATCAATAACTTTATTCTCCTTACTTTTCGACAACATAACGTATGATTTGATATTTTCAAGTTAATACTTGCAAGATAAATAAACATAGATAATAACAATAATAATAATAATAATAATAATAATAATAATAATAATAATAATAATACCAAACAAATTATCAATTTAGATAATCTTGTGCTCTTAATCTTATGTGCACTAGTTTAACATAGTTAAAATAATTATTTAAGAGTATTAATTAATTAATTATATATTCTAATAAAATAACATTAAAATTACGAACAATGCATGGAATCAATTAATTGTTATTAATAACCCTTTTTTTTAAAAAAAAAAATCTTGTGTAGCATCTTTGTATTCTTGTAGTGTAAAACTAATTCTTGTATGGAATGTTGAGAATGTACCTTCCTACAAAACATGCATCTCCAGAAAAAGTAATAGAAACAAATCTTTAAAATTTTGCTCAATGAAATAAAAATAAAGATTAATGTAAAAATTTCTTTACTAAAATGTATCAATTTTTATATTACCTAGTGTTATAAAATACATCATTAAATATATGATAGTACTATCTCACATTCAAGCACAATTTAGTATCTTATACAAATGTCTCATAAAACATTAAATACTATAAAAATTTCAAGGTTTAAATAACATTTTAGTGCCTGTAATATATGCTTATTTTTGTTTAGGTTCTCTTAATCTTTTTGGTTTGTTTTTATCTTTATTATTTTTGTCATTTTAATAACTGAAATTTGGATTTTTGTTAAGTGATAATGTGACTAATAGAGATTAAAAAATAGGTCCAAATTATCCAATGTTATAAAATGCATCACTAAATATAGGGCAATACTATACATAATTTAGTATATTATACAATGTCATCCTAAACATTGAATACTATTAAAATCTTAAGGCTAAAATAATTTTTAGTCCTTATAATATATGGTTATTTTTGTTTAGATCCTCTTAAAATTTTTTGTCTATTTGGGTCTCTATTATTTTTTTATTTTAATCCGCAATGTAAGAATACCTATTAAGTAATGTCATGACTAAGAGTGATTGAAAATGGGTCTAGTGTTTCCTAAATAACAAGGACTAAAATGAAAATCTTTTAATATGAGAGACTAAAATGAGAATCTTTCAATATAAGAGTGATTTATATAAAAAATTATAATTTTATAGGAAATGAAATACTAATGCTAGAGACTAAAATGAAATAAAGAAATTATAAAGGTATTCTTACAAAAGTCTACTACTATTATTATTAATGTTATTACTGTTCCTGTTACTATTGCTACTACTATTACTATATAGTAATGTTTTGTTTTCTTTTCTATGGATTTAAAAAACCTCCAAGAAATTTTTACATTTTTTTTGAATTTTCTTGCATATCTAAATCTGAAGGAAAATTTTGGATATTTATTTAAATTTCCATCAAAATTCCTATTAGTAATTTTGCTCAACAATGTTCAATGTTCTTTAAAAACAAAAGGTTTAGTTATACTTTTTGCCCCCAAGGTTTCACAGTCTTGCAACTTTTGTCCCCAAATAAATTTTTTCGTAAATTTTGTCCCTAAATTTACAAAATATTGCAAATTTTGCCTTCACGTAGAAAAATTGCTACAAATAAGACAATTTTGTAGTGATTTTTCCTTTCAATCGTCACAATTAAGACAATTTTGTGGTGAATTTTTCTTTAAATAGTCATTATTTTCTATATGTGGATAAAATTTACGAACAAAAAAATTAGTTGGGAGTAAAATTTGCAAGATTATGAAACTTTGGAGCAAAAAGTAAAATTAAGGTAAAATAAAAATAAAAAGACAAGGCGGTATTGTTTTCTCTTTATTTGTTTGATTGTGGGATAATTATTTTTTTTAATAATTATACACTTTGCTAGTTTGTTGAATATTCTTTATACATTCAAGCTTTGTTTTTGTTTTATTTATTTCATTTAAACCATAACTTATTTTGTTTGAACATTCTTTTTTTTTTTCTAACTTGCTATTTTACTAGTTACTAGGAGTGAAAATAGGTTAGGCTAGGTTAGGCTTTGTTAAGCCTGAGCCTAACCTTAGTTAAAATATATGGCCTGAACCTAATCTATTTACTTGTCATAGGCATTTTTTAAAGGTATGGTTTGACCTATATAAAAATCTGACCTAACCTACAAGCCTATTTAAGGGCTTATTTTGTGATAATTCAACACCAAGATAGAGGTAAAAATAAGTATAGTGGGCTTTAAAAGAATCGAGTCTAATATGTTTATGTGATATAAACATATTTTTAAGGTCTAATTTGACATTAATGATAATTTATTTAAAAACATATTTTTATAATAGGACATAAATTGTCTTTCAATACACTTATAAGCTTCACTCTTTGTGTAGGTTTACATGCTTAACATTATAAAAAATGTATGATTTTAATACATTATAACAAACTTAATATAATAATAATACTAACAAAAAATATTTATTTATGTTTATTTAAATAGGTCACCCTGTTAGGTCTAAAAATCTTTTTAAATGACCTTGGGCATGACCTTTTTAACTAAATAGATTTTAATAAAAGCCTTGACATGGTTTATTTTCTAAAAATGTCTAGCTTGACCTTGACTTGATGTAAGCTAGGCCATAGGCCCATGTCAAGCGATTGACCTATTTCCACCCACTAATTACTTACATTAGAGTACCTTTTGTGAAATAGGAAGCCCAACAACGTAAAATTTTATAGGTCCATTCTATTTGTACCCATTTTTTCTCTTTGCACCCCTTCATTTTTTGTATTTTTTTTTTTTGCCAAAAACACCTTTTTGGGAGACTAGTTTTTGAAACATATTTTTTCTAATAGAAAAATGTTTTAAAAACTTATATATGTTTCAAAAATTATTTTCTAGAATGTATTTAAATATTTTAACACCTTTCCATAAACTAAATTCTAAAAGTGTGTTAAAATTTTAACACTTTTTTTAACACTTTCTGAATCTTATTTTTGAACAATGAAATAAAAAGGCCATACATATGAAACTCCAAAAAACCTCGTCGACAAGAAAGTAAGAAGCTCACACGTCCATAAAGATACCCAAAGAAGCATTGCACCCTCCCCCAAAGATCGCCCATCCTCGTCCACAAGAAGCTCCAAAAGCTCACATGCAACATATGCTATGGATGCAACATTGTTTTTACTTTACGTGCCATTCATGTGAGGAACAATGATCCACCATAGTTCGTGAAAGTGGGCCACCTTTGGTTTGGGTTATGTTTTGTCATTAACACTTAAAAGCTAAACTTTTAAAGTGTTAAATTTTTATCACAATTGAAATTTAGTTTCTAGAAATAATAAAATTTTTACACTTCTGAAAATAAGTTTCCATAATGTATTAAATATGTTTGGAAACTGAAATTTAACGTGTCCACTTATTCTTAAAACAACGTTCCAGAAATTAATTTTTGAAAAGATTTAAAAAAAAAATACAAAAACATGAAAGAAAAGTGCAAAAAAAAGGAGATGTATGTAACACCCTTTGTCATGACATTTATTTTTATGATTATTTTATTTATTTATTATATTTAGTAATTATTTCATGAAATTTTTTTTATAGCATATATTATTAATCTTAATAAAAATAGAAAATGTAATCATGCCCATAGGATTATAAATTCATATTGGATATATCATACATCATAACCAAAATTCAAGGTATGTGATAAAGTCATATAAACAATTTGTAGTAAATCAAATTATCTCAAAATAAAAGTTAGTTGACTAACTACATATACAAAACCACTAACTAAAATCTAGCCCCATTCATATAATACATCAAAATAGAAGAACCTAGAATTAGAGCAGTTAGTCTATGAGCTAAGTCCATTACCATCCTAATTTCCTAGTACTAAAGCCTTCAGAGTGTAATTGCAGTGGTCTTCCTCAGAGCCGTGAAGTGTAGGCCTCATTAGTGCTAGAATTCTTGCCATTTGAGCTAGTTGTCCTTTGACAAGTCAGGAAAACATACATATAAGAAAGAAAAGAAAAGAGTAAGGTCACATCACTTTTATATTTAAGGTCACAAATAATGAATCTTTACATTTCCAATCAAACTGAATAATCACTGTGAGTGATTTTATGATTATGCAATGCAAGGGAAACTAAAGTTTCCATTTAAGTTTGACAGACTCATGCATGTGGGCCCAGTGCCTCCTAATTCCCATGATTAAAGGTCTTAACATTTCTTTTGGGTGATGATTAGGAGTACATATTCCTTCCAGGTACTTCATTTTACAAACAAACATGAGTCTTTAACCACTTTTGAAGGAATACTCTCCACAATCCTGATGATGCTCATAAGTTGTTGGGGTTATTGGACTAGATAACGTGAGTTTTCCTGCTTAGGATTACAAGTCCTGGCTCTTAGGATTTTATAACCCAAATCCTTTCACCCCCTAAACTCAGCGAGTCCTACCTACATCCCTCAGGTACCATACTATGGTCAACCCTTCATACACACTTCACTTTATACAATGCACATGATGCACATTCCAACTTAGTATTAACACTTAAGTTAGAGACTTATCATTCTCATGAAATTCTAGTAGAGCTTTCTCTGTTTTTGGTACTTTCCCTTATACCTCTACATGGGTATGGTCAATAAACAAATAGAGACATAACCTACCAGACAATAATAATCATCATTCTCATCACTTATCATTCTCAATTTCAATCATTTCTCATAGGCTCCCATGGCCACATCTTTTGGTAGCTCTCAAGCTTACCATTCACATATCACATTACATATATATATATATATATATATATATATATATATATATATATATATATATATATATATATATATATATATATATATATATATATCTTGAAATACCATTTAACATAATATCATAAGACTTTGATCCAAGCATAATGACCGAACAAACAATTTACTCACCAATACCATTCTCGAACCCATTCAATTGATATAGGCACTCATGGCCAAATCTTTCGGTAATTCTCAAGATTACCACACATATAGCACATGTCAAACACATCTTAACCACATTTTCATATCTCATGACATAATATTTCAACACTTTAATTCAAGTAAAGTAATTAGAACAAGGCAAATTCACATGCCTTTGCCATTCATTGGCCAACTAGCACATACATAGGCTAGCAAGATCATAATTGCTTCCATCCATGAATCTTGTCTCAAATCTATTTATTAACATTAAATCATTCAATGCAACTATTTCCAAACACTTATGATCTTTATAACTAGTTCTTATGTCTTTTAACATGATAGAACTCCTTTCTAGTTATAAATTTTGCAGTCAAAAATGAAAACAGGATAGCACTCAATTTAGATACAAAAGTATGCTTTCTAAGGCTCCAAACACATTCAAATTCATCCATTCTTTTTCCCACATGTACCTCAATATTGTAGCATCCAATAGTAATCCATCAAACATCATTTAAACATAAAAAAATGAACCAAATCACATTTATACAACAGTAGAGTAGCAACTCGTTTTTGTTGTTCTTGTGGCACTTTCAAGTATTAAAACATGTCCAATTGACTCCCGATGCTTACCAAAATTTAGAGGCATCATATACTAATTAATAAAATTTAGAGGTATCATATACTAATCAAAATACACTTAATATGCAACATTTAACTCACTTTAAATGTGATTTTACTGACTTAAAATGCGTCAGACCAGCAAAGTAAAACTATGCAGAAAAGTTTGTCTTTCCTTGCTCCTAACATGTTGTTATGCATAGTTAGGTACCCATAGAGTCTAGAAATTATATGGCACCATTCATAACATAAAATCATGGCTTAATACATATGAAATTCAAAAATTTTCATCACAAATCCAGTCAGAATAGCAACTGCGTTTTTTCTGCTTAACTCACATTTTCATACACCAATATATGTCATTTTAGCTTCCTTTGCTCACCAAACCTTAGGGGTATCATATACCAATCATAAGACACTTAATTTTGAACAATTGATGCGCTTCAAACATGATTTATTTACTGTTTCTAGTACGAAGACAGTAGGTAGATTATGTAGAAATATCACAGTTTCATGCTTCCAACATATTATTTAGACATAGTTTGAACTCCGTTGGGATCAAGAATCATATGACACCAGTTGTAACATTAAATCATAATTTGTAGCATGTTGAATAGATGGTTTTTCATCACTAATCAATATAGGACAACACATACATCATGCACAAAAACATGCTCTTTATGACTCAAATTGCGTCCAAATTCACCCAATCTTGTTCCTATATGTTCTTTAATGTTGTGGCATCCATTATCAACTCATTAGACATAATTTAAACATAAAAATATTACAAAATCACTTATACATAGGGGCTAGACAGTAGCTCAATATTACTATTCATTAGGTAAATTTAAGTAGTAAAACATGTTCAAATAGCCTCTAATGCTTACCAAATTTTATAGGGATCATATACAAACCATTATACACTTAATAAACAACTTTTAGCTCACTAAAAACATCAATTTATTGACTTAAAATACAGCATATCAGAACATTAAATGATGCAGCAAAATTCGTGGTTTACATGTTCCTAACACTTGATATGTGCATAGTTTCACTGCCTCCAAGTTTTGTTCTGGCATGAAACCTTTTGTAACTTAAAATCATGATCAAAAGCAAGTTGATTTCATGAATTTATATATGATTACAGATCTGAAACGGTAAAGTCAAATTTGATAGAATTATGGCTCTTTAGGTGCCAAAATCAAACAATTACACTACCATAATGTACAAATAAGCTAGGGTTTCCATTGTCTATCACTTAGGGCATAAAACATGAGTAATTTAAAACTCTAAATCAGTTTTAATTCACAAAAATCAGAGGTGCAACCACTGGTTTATTTTAGCAAAGGTTTTACATGGCACAAACAACATAACATTCACTATAACATCCTAAGGAGTATTACCTTTTTACCCGCTTATATTTCTATAACATGGAAGTTTAGAATATAAGAATATTAGAGAAACTATGTAGAAACTAAAACTTAAACATCAGTTTCGTAAACATACTTAAAACAAATAATACAAATCTCTTAGCACTTACATGCCGTACAACCTATGAACAAAAATAAAACATAAAATATAAGACATAAACTAACTCCTACACATTGGAGGTTTAAAACCATAAACTCTTCCTCTTGCAGTAGCTCCATGCTCCAAGTTGCTTCAAAGAGGGCTTCACCTACTCAACCTATAAAAACATGAAAACGGGAAAGAATGAGACATAATGTCTCAGTAAGTGCTCTAAGGACTCTAGGCTGACCCTCTATTCTAAAGATTCTTTTCTTATACTTTCATGATGTTACCTCTTACTAAAACCCTTAATCCCTTACCTCTTTAGTTCTTATTCTCATAAACAATGCCCAACTAGGACTTACTAATCTTTAGTGCTAAACAACTGTCTCCCCATCACTTTGATGAGGACTTTACACCCCGAATTTCTTTCTCTAGACCTTTTTCTTTCCCTAATACTAAGTGAGGACTAACCTTTTCTTTCCTTACCTTGCTATTTTGTTGCCCTTTTTGGGACTTATACACAAATTGTGTTCTCACTAAGCACATAGGTTTCCTAGTTTAAAATTAACTAGACTCACCTATGACTAGGCATACACACCATTATATACCCCACAGGGCAACACACATGCCTCACAAGGCATTCACACCATCATATCCTAGTTTTATTTCTATTATGTGTGGTTCTTGTTATCTTTATTATTTGGTTTCATAGTCTCCCGTCTTTTCTTGGGCTGAGCTCTAACTATTAAGAGGCGTTGGTTGGACTACTTTTCGTTATCAAATGAGTTCCTTTCTTTGTGTTCTTAAAGCACCCGTTCTTCCATTAAGGAAAAACATTGTCTTTCCCTTAGTATCTAAAGGATGACAATCCCTTCCCTTGATATCGAGGGCCTCCTAGCCCTTCTTCTCGTACAACTCATCTAGAGTTGTATATAACCTCATGTCTCCTTGGTAACATCAAAAACCTCACTATAGTTTGTACACCGTAGTATGCTGAGGGTGCGACTTGGACATGACTGGTACTAGGGAGATCCTAACATTATTAAGGAGGTACTTTTCTTTGAAAGCATAGCTTTTCTTTTAAAACATCTTTCTTTGAAAACATAAGCTTTTCTCAAAAATATATTTGTTAAATGATAAAAGTTGTTCATAATTTATAAGTTTTTATGGTTAAGATTTTATAAAATGTTAAGTTTGAGTTATATTTTGAGTAAATTAAGTTAAGAAAATTAAGTTCTCTTTATTTTGTGAATATATATGGTTTTACTTATTTTTTATGTTATTTTGTGCAAATTATAAGCCCAACAACAACTTTGTGGACAACCAAAGATGAGAATCCAATGAGTTGAAGGTCCAGCCCAAGTTTGTCAAGAAAAATCGAAGTTAGGTTTGAGGGCTTAGCCTCCATTTCAGAGGGCTAAGCGCGTAATGGCCAGAGAGGTTACTAATTAAAGGGCTAAGCGCCCACCTCAAGGGGCCTAGCGCACAACCACCAAAGACCCCTTGAATTAGTGATTAAAGGGTGCCCAGAACAGAGTGCTAAGCGTGCATTAATGAGAAGTCTTCCTTATTTAAGGTGACTTTTCAAAAGAATTGAGGACTAATCATTTCTAGAGTACTTTGCTACAAAGTGAGCGAAAGGGTTGGAGACATTTTCAAAAGGCTTTAAAGATCAAGACCACAAGGAAATTCATTTGGGGATTGTAAGATGATTATAAGTGGCTAGTTTCTTAGTTGTTGGAGTGTAGGTTAGCTAGATTGATATCTCAATTTAAATGTTATAGTCTGTTTCTATTTGAATTCCAATGTTATATGTTAGTATTTGATTTCTATGCTTAATGCTTTTTTTGGCCTGATTAACCTTTGAATGATTTAAGAGTTCGATTGGAAAATACTAGTTGAATTCTAAATTGAAATCAAGTACTTAATGAGACATATTTCAGGAATGAGATTTGCTTCATTAGATAAAAATAGAGCTCTTATTCTTAATGCAATTTTTGCAATTGAACTGCCTAAGGGATTAGGGGTTGATTGTGGAAATGAGGTTTGTGGTTTGTGTAACACCCCTATTTTTGTATATTAAAATATTTTGTATTTCTTTTTAGAAAACAGGATGGGAATCTCAAAAATTTAATCCCTACGGTTATGTTCGTATTAATAAACAAAAATAGTTAAAAGTGTTTTAATTTTTTTTTAAGTCATCAATATACTTAGAATAATTAATAATAATTTTAAAAATTTGTCAAGAATTTATTGAAATAAATTTTGTAAAATAACAAAACTACCCCTGGTTGACTACGAGAACCAATCAGAGACCTTTTTACCCCAAAATATTTTAAAAATTTTATATTAAGTATACTTCATCATAAAAAAATTTATTTGAAAGAAAAATAGCGAAAAATATAATAATCTTATTTCAATATTTTCAACTGTTTTTTTAATATTTAACATAGAGCTTTTTGGGCTCTAAAGTTTTTAAATTTTGATCCAACACTATCTGGAGAAAAAAGAATCCAACAATTGTATGAGCTTGAAGAATTAAGAAATAATGCTTATGAGAGTTCTAAGCATTACAAGCAAAGGGTGAAAACATATCATGACAAGAAGATCTTGAAAAGACAATTTTAATCTGGTCAGCAAGTCTTGTTATTTAATTCTAGGCTGAGATTTTTTCAAGGACGTTGAGGACTAAGTGGTCAAGGCGGTCAAGGCCTTTTACAATCAAAGAAGTAAAACCATATAAGGCAGTAGAAATTGAAGATCCTAAGTCTAAGAAGAGCTTTGTAGTAAATGGTCAGAGATTGAAAATTTATCTTGAAGGAGATGTTGAAAGGCTGACCATAGTGATTCAATTGGAAGATCCTTGTTGAGGAAGATGCGTCAAGCTAATGATGCTAAAAGAGCACTTATTGGGAGGCAACCTAGGATTTCTAACTCTTTCTTAGTTTAAATTATTTTGTCATTTAGTGTTTGATTTATGTAGGCAGTAAATTTCTAATAAAAAAATAAAATGTTGCAGTTTAGTAGGGGCTCAACACCCAAGATATGTATAAAAAGTTAAGTCTCAAGTCACTAAGGGCTTAGCCCTTAAGTAGGGTGCCCAGCACCCTCAAATGAGTGAGTCTTAGGAAGCTGAGGGCTGAGCGCGTATGTTTGAGGGCTTAGCGCGCTATATACTAAAAAAAATTAAAAAATTAATTAATAATTTTAATTTAATTTTTAATAATATTGAGTGCGGGAAATCGAAAAGCCGTGGGCCTCGTGGGCTCACTAGTGAGCTTAGCGCTCCTGTATGTGCGCCCAGCGCGCTGCCTACAGTTACGCCTAAATAATAAAGGCATAAGCACTTCAGTTGCCTCACCCTCTACTTAAAATAATCCAAGCCGTTCTCTACTGTTCACCTTAATCTTCCTCTGTGCTCTTGTGATTCCTTCTCAATCCCCTTTTCCAATTATCTTCATGTAAGTTTTTACTATTGGCTCTTTGTGTTCTTATTTTGTTAGTTTTGTCTTTTCCATTATCTTAATTAGTTTAATTTGATTTTTTGCATTTTAGTGATTGAATGAAGTTCTAAATAAGGTTTTTAATGAATGCATGCTGTTGTCTGATTCCTTAAAGTGATTATAAGTAAGAATAGTGTGATTTAATGTATATTTGTATACAGTATGCCATGTGTTCGATGTTTTGTTTGAATGAAATTTTTGGAAAATTGATAGGGCGCCTAGTGCCCTCTGTCGCGCATCCAGCGCACTTTGAATGTTCATCTGGGATTAAGTTCTACAGAGCGCCCAATGCCTATTGTAGAGCTCGCAGCACGTAGGCATAAGGGCTAAGCATTGGCTTATTTGAAAGTTCTTTTTGTGCTGAAACTTAGACAATTAAGAGAGTGAATCCACTTTTGAGTTTTATTAATAATTCACAATTTAACATTGTTTAGCAATCTATTGGTTTTCTCAATTTGTTTTAGGATAGAACCTGAGAAGCTACCAACAAAGAGGTCAAGGGCATCACTTGCTAGAGAGTCTTCACAACTTGTTTGCCCTTTTGATAACTATCATTTTCTTTCCTTTCAACATCAAGAGAGATTCAATGAGATAGAGAAAAGGAACCTTCTTACTGAAAGGAAGGTCACCCTCCAGACTTA
This sequence comes from Spatholobus suberectus, assembly GCA_004329165.1. Classification (NCBI taxonomy): domain Eukaryota; kingdom Viridiplantae; phylum Streptophyta; class Magnoliopsida; order Fabales; family Fabaceae; genus Spatholobus; species Spatholobus suberectus. The sequence continues at coordinate 33,143,846 of CM014735.1, read as the reverse complement.
AGAGTACCCTGCTTTCTAGAATGAGATGATGAGGAAAGGATAGGGAAAGCTTGCATCATATCCTGAGCCACCTAATGTAGTAGTGGTGAAAGAATTCTAAGTTAATGCTTACACTGTTCCACCTAGAATCAGTTTGAGGAAGAGCTTTGTAAGAGGACGATTTATGAAGTTTGATAACAGGACAATTAACAGGTTTTTGAGGACAAAGGTGAATTTGGGACCTAATGATTGTGAGTATGTGGAGTGGTGTAACAGGGCTGGTAAGGATTATTCTCTGATCCTTAGCACAATCTGTGTGCCTGGAGCTGATTATGAGTACACTGCAAAGGGGCAGAGGAAGAAGATCTTGAGAAGAAACTTATTGTCTTTGGCTCAAATTTGGATGAGCTTTCTTTATTCTAACATTTCTCCTTGCTCTCACACCTCTGATATCACTAAAAAGAGGTCTCACATGCTTTATGCTATCATGGCAGGAAAGTTTTTGGATGTAGGAAGTGTCATATCACTGGAGATTCAGTTGGTAGCTAATTCTACTAGGAATGGCAGGTTAGGGCATCCATGTTTGATCACTAAATTATGTAAATAGGTTGGTGTGGATATTTCAAATCCACCACATTTGGTATTGAGGAAACCAATTGATGCTAGGTTTATTTGAGCTCATTACATGAACAATGGACCAGTTGAACGGGAGAGATCTCCTCCACCTCCACCTAAATTATCAATTCCAAAGTGGTTGGAGAACATTACTGAAATTACAAATTATAAGTTTTGAATATTTCTTCAAATTGATGTGAAAATCTCTAGAGACATACGCATCTATCACGTATCCAAACATTCACTTAGACTTATTGCGAAGCTTGAAGTCGCAAATACATTATGGAATATGGGAAATGACTATTAGACTTATTGTAAAGCTTGAAGCTACGAACACGTCATGGAATACGGGAAAATTGGACTTGTGTCTTTTGTCTGTGTAATTTTTTTTTTTTGGTGAAATCTCTGTCTGTAACTTTGAACTTTAGAAAAGGTTTCTGAAGAAAATACAATAGCATCCACTACGTTAAGAGATGACACAGAATTAAAACTAATGCTAATATTTGATAATATAGCAGTATTGGATTTTAGGAGAGATGATAACAGTTTCAGAATTTCAGCCTTTAGCTGTTTGTTTGAGCTAAAGACTTCTTATTTTCTCACTTATCTCAGCTCAATCAGTAATTATATTTGGTTTGGATACTCTAATAGTGTAAAAATATCTTTTTATTATTTATTATTTTTTTCTTCTTATCACATAATATCACCTATTATATTTATATTTTTTTTACACATTGTTTGAATTAAAATATAATTAATAAATTAATATACGATTTATTTGAAAATATATAAGTAAATTAAAATTCTAAAAAATATAAGGTGGGTTCTTCGCAAATTTTTTTGAACTCAATAAAACCAAACGGGAATGAGGTTGGGTTTAATATTTTTATCCATTTTTTTATAAACCCTCCCCTCCCCTCCTTTTGTGGGAACAGGGAGAGCCAAACCCGTCCCCAACCTATCCCATTATCTTTCCTAATTATTTTTCCATCTCCAAGTGCATATCTAGATTCACATTGAATCATCCAAAAGTACATTAAAATACTAATTAATGGAAATTTAAGTAAATGTTCACCTGTTTGATCTCGTGTTGAGGAATTGATTACGAGTCTAAAATTAATTGAAATAATTTTAGGTAGCTTTGTATCAGATAAAAATTTTATATTAACTTGATTTTAGAATAAAAACATCTAAATATAAATTACTTTATTTCAAAATTAATTTTTAATTAAAATTAATTTTACTAAATCAATTTCATTTAAAATTAATTTTAGAAACACCCACAAACAATGAATCTCTCCACAATGTGGATAGCATAGCTAAAAGTTTCTTATGAATTTCCAAAAAATGTTGTATGGACCACTTTGTGCTATTTAACATCTAGGAAGAAAATAGATCCAAAAAAGAAAAGTATATGTATAATAAATAATATGATATAATAAGAAAAAGATAAAGAAAAATAGTAAATATTAATGAGGTATTTATAATATATAAAGTATTCATGTATCATTACTTTCATGGGCCAAGCCATATGATAAGAGATGACATGAATCATATGATCATCTCCAAAAATTTTAACTTTCTTTAGGACTCTTATGTAGAAATATTTTATGGTACTCTTGAGAGAAAGAAAAGATGATATTCTTGGTCTTGGCCACCCTTAAGGTCAAATCCTACCTCTGCCTCTCATTACCGTTAAGGGTGTTCATCCAATTAGATTGATCTTGTGAACTTAATAATTCAAACTAAACCAATTAGATTGGTTTTGTTAATCAGTCTGTTTTACTTCAAATTCAAACCAAACCAATTATATTTGGTTCGGTTATCAGATTTATCTTTTTCTAACCCAAACCAATCCAATGACCTGATCAAATATTTTTTAACTTTAGTTTGATACATTTTGAACTTTAGTAAATAAATTTTTCTTCTATTTTTGTCTTTTTTTTTTCTTCATTCATATTGATCTTCTTATGAATTTATCTAGTGTTACCAGGTGCCATAATGTGGTCATATTTATTATGTAATTTTTATCATATTTTTGAGTAAAGAAATTAATAAGATGCGTAAAGTGATAACTATAAAAAAATTAAATATTAAATATAATGAATATTTAGTCATTAAAGAGCAAGAAATAATTTACGTTTCATTAATATAAAATTAAAAAATTATACAAAATAGACAAAAACTAAAGATAAAAGCTTGAACAATCATAATAATTTACTTATTTTTATCATAATCCAATGATCTAAACTAAATAAACTTGATCTTAATCAGATTGGTTTGATTTGGATTGACAATTTTTTTTTCAAAATCTAAACCAAATCAAACCAATTAAATATGATCAGTTTAGATTTAATTTTGTCTTAAACTTGAACCAATCCATAAACAACCCTAATTACTATCAATTTCGTTTACCCGCTGGATTTTTCATTGAAATTCAGTCCGTTTTTCAACCGTGGAAAGCACGGGTTTTCTTTTCTAGTTTTTTCTATACCTACGTATAATGATTTCACTATCATTATCACAGCATTTTCCACAAGTTGAAGGCAATTTGCCCTAGTTTTTCTGTAAATCTTTCTACATATAATGATTTCACTACCACTAACACAGCGTTTCCCACAAGTCAAAGGGCAATTTACCGTTTCAAAACTAAGTTTAGTATAAGAAATCTTTTAATGATTTTAAGAAAGTAACATGAAAAGAAATATTTTTCATATTTAATAAAAGATAGCAAAAATATTAATTAAATATAATATAAAGAATTTCTGAGAATGTTAGTTTATAAATAAATAGGAATAAAACATTTTTTCTTCGTAAGTAAGAATAAAACGTTTTCATAATAATTAATTATAGTTATTAAATTTTTTATGGTAACTACCTATACGTATATTATTTTCAAGAAAGTTGAATAATAATCAAACATACTTTATAAAATTTCTCATGGCTAGAATTCCTGGAATGTCAACCTCAAGAAAGTGATTTAAATGAAAAAGAAAGATTCCCTGTATCAAACACTTTCTACAAACTGTACCCAAGTTTTTGTCAAAAGAATGAAATATATTTATTAGTAACCATAATAACCTTTTAATGTAGAATTTAATGGTTATGCACTGTATAAAAAGTTTTACACTATCAACTAGGGATGACAATTGTATCCAGACCTTACGGGTATCGACAAAAAATATCTGCAACGGATAGGGAAATTACCCACTTAATAAGAATGGGATCGGGGCGGGTAATTACCCGCAAAATTTAGTAGAAATGGGTGCAGGTATGGGTACTATAGTACCCACCCCATCCCATACCCGCACTTATTAATATATATATAAATATTTAATTATAATATTACATATATATAATTATAATTTTATTCTATATTAATTTATTAATTTAATTAATAAAATATAACAACTGAAGTTATTGAATTCTATAAAATAAAATTTCCCTTTCTCCCATTCTTTGCATCTGTTGTATTGCACCTCTGTTCTTCACGTTTGACGCGTGCCACTTGCCTCTGTTCTCCTCGTCATCAACTCATCTCCCTCCTATTGTTTATTGTGCTCTTAGATGATTATGTTTCTAATGTTGTTTTGTTATGACTTATTTTTGAATGATATAAGGTTATGTTTGGATGCATTTAATTTTATGTTTGGATACTTTTGGTGTTATATTTAGATTATTCAACGATAAGTTTAGACAATTTAAGATTATGTTTAAATGATTTAAGAGTGAATTTTTAATTTAGTTATAGAAAATTTTCTAATTACTATTTTTTTATTAATTTATTGACTTTACACATAAGTAAAGTGCAGGTTGCGGATACAGGTATGAATATATAAGCACCCAGCGGGTACAGGAATGGGGATTAAAGTTGCTACCGGGCAGGTATGAGGCTGGGTACGAGTATTTTTTTCAAACGCGGGTATGGAATATGTACTATAGTACCCTACCCATTGTCATCCCTACTATCAACCAATCAGAAATCTTTATTAATATGACTTTGAAAGTATTTATTATAAAAGTCAACAAACTTACAATAAATGATAGGTTTGTGATTGGATGATAGTGTAAAATTGCTTTACACTATCAGTGCATAGCCCGTTTTCTCTTTAATGTATTGATGCAGATATAAATCAAACTAATTGTCGCAATTGGAGGTCATTTTAATTGCCAGCTTCTCTTTCAATGGTGGTGATAGCATGTACTACTCTGGTGACTCTCATCCGAAGAATGTTAACCACTGATAGAAAGTCATAACACTAATGGAAGAGACAAAAAGATAGGATTTCATCAACAAAATAGCTAAATACACATGAACAATTGTATATGAAAGAAAGCGATTGTGTTTTTCTACTTACCAATCCTATCTGCTATTTTCTTTCTTTCTTTCTTCTAAAACCTTCGTATTCAAATGTTAATTCTCTCTTCCTATTCACAATATCTGAATTTGAGACCTTAGGAGAAACCAATTCGTTTTCAGTTTTCACTCAAACTCTTCTAAATTCAAAAGCAAAAGCTAAAAAAATGAGATTCAAACTCCAATCTTGACAAGGTCTATCAGAGTAGATTTCAATGTCAATATTCCATTCCATGTCCCTTCTACCAAGCAATACCTTATTTAACCATCCCTCATTACACATACAAAACGAGAAACACATGCCAAGTACTAAAATCACAATGCTCAGAAGAATAAAAGCTCTGCTACTTTCTCTTACCCTTTTCATGATTTCAGTTGTTGCCATCTCACCAAGCTCAACCCTTTATGCTTCAGACACAAGCCAAGCATGGTCATCCCCCAACAACACATTCTCTCTTCATTTTCTTCAAGTTCAACCCCCAACTTCTCCTCCTTCCTACATGGTTGGTATTGTCCACTCAGGAGGTGTCCCTATCATTTGGACTGTGGGTGGTGGAAGCGGAAACTTTGTGGACTCAAGAGGTTCATTCCAATTGCTCTCAAATGGAAGCTTGCAACTTGTTGATGGGTCTGGTGCCATAGTATGGGACTCAGGAACTTCCCATTTGGGTGTCTCCTCTGCCTTCCTTGATGAGCAAGGCAACTTGGTTCTTTCCAATGGCACTAGCACTGTGTGGTCCAGCTTTGACCACCCCACTGATACCATTGTGCCATCTCAGAACTTCACTCCTAACATGATTTTAAAATCTGGTTTGTACTCATTTAGGCTTCACCCTTTGGGTAATCTCTTGCTTAGCTGGAATGGAAGTGATGTGTATTGGAACCACACCTTGAGTGATTCCATAAATTGGGCTTTAACTTGGCCAATATTGGTGTTGGAGCCTGAGGGAAAAGTATCAGTTCATGATCCAAATTTGACTAGCACTGTGGTAGTTGCTTATAGCAGTGACTATGCAGAGGGAAGTGATGTTCTGAGAGTGTTGAAGTTGGATGGCGATGGGAATTTGAGGATTTATAGTTCATCTAAAGGGAATGAAACTGCAATCATAAGATGGGCTGCTGTGAAAGATCAATGTGATGTTCATGGATACTGTGGAACATATGGTATTTGTAGATACAAGGACTCAGGTCCTGTTTGTGGATGTCCATCTCAGGATTTTGAGATGGTTGATCCAAATAATAGTAGGAATGGGTGTAGGAGGAAGGTGCAGCTAGAGGATTGTCCTAAAAGGGTGGGGATGTTGCAATTGGACCATAGTAGACTCTTGACTTACCCTTCTATTGCTCAATACAAGATTAACCCAGAGGTGTTGTATATTCCTATGTCAGCTTGTAGAGGAAATTGTCTTTCAGCTGATTCTTGTTTTGCTTCTACTTCCTTGTCAGATGGATCAGGATTTTGTTATGTGAAGACAAAAGACATTTTTGGCGGCTATCAGAGTCCCGCACTAACCAGCACTACATATATCAAGGTATGTCTTCCACTGGCTCCAAACTCTTCACCAATTCCTTGGAAGGAAAAAGATTGGAGCATGCATGCTTGGATAATAGTGGTACTTGTTTTTGGTACCCTTTTAGGTTTAACTGCCTTTCAGGGTGGTTTATGGTTGTGGTGTTGCAGAAACATTCAAAGATTTGGAGGATTATATGGACAGTATGATCTCGTGGAGTATGCTTCTGGTGCACTAGTTCAGTTCTCATATAAGGAGCTCAAAGGCCTCACAAATGGGTTCAAGGAGAAGCTTGGTGCTGGGAGATTTGGTTCTGTTTATAGAGGAATGCTTGGTAATGGAACTGTTGTTGCGGTTAAGCAACTTCAGGGAATTGAACTAGAGGAGAAACAATTTAAGTTGGAAATTGCTACCGTGTGTAGTACTCATCATATGAATTTGGTGCGAATGATTGGTTTTTGCTCTGAAAGGAAACACAAGCTTTTGGTATATGAGTACATGAAAAATGGGTCGCTTGATAAATTTCTTTTTGGACAATCAGGAACATTGTTGGATTGGGAGTGTCGGTTCAACATTGCCCTGGGATGTGCAAGGGGTATCATGTATATTCATGAAGAGTGTCATAACTGCATAGTCCATTGCAATATTAAACCTGAAAACATTCTCTTGGATGAGAATTTCAAGGCCAAACTCTCAGATTTTAACCTTGTAAAGTTCATAATTCCCGAGGACTGCAGGTACCAAACCATGGTAAATATGAGAGAAACCAAAGGATATGTAGCTCCAGAATGGCTTTCAAATCTTTCAGTAACTTCAAAGTCTGATGTTTACAGCTATGGTATGGTTTTGCTGGAGATAGTGAGTGGAAGGAGGAACTTTGAAATCTCAGAAGAGACCAACAATAAAGAGTTCTCAGTTTGGGCTTATGAAGAGTTTGAGAAAGGTAATATGATGGGAATTGTTGACAAAAGACTACCTGAAGTTAATTTGGATCAATTGAAAAGGTTGATTCAAGCAAGCTTTTGGTGCCTTCAGGAGCAACCATCTCAGAGGCCAGCAATAAGCAAAGTATTGCACATGCTAGAAGGTGTTACAAAGATTAAGAAACCACCAGCACCAAAATAAAGGACCATTGTCTCAACCCCAGCACCAACTTGCTCTTCCTCTTCGTTTTATCATTACAAGCAACATTCTTGTCTTTTGCATTTAGGGAGGAACATAAAAAGGGATTCTTCATCCTTTATATTGTCAGAAATATAGTGAAACTACATCCTCTCTTATTGTAGTTATATGAACTAAATTTAAATAAAAAAATTTTAGGACTGTTGGTTCACCTGTCATTGATTTCATTGCCTTCTCACTTAACATGCATGTATCATTACTATTTGCTGGTACAAAATTATTTGGTGGAACTAATTAATGATTTCCAATAGAAATTCCTATAATTTTATTTTTTTTTTGACAATTTGACACTAAATATATTCTTTAAAATGGTTATCACTATTGTTGAAAATTAAAGATTCAATTCAATACATTCCTTAAATTATCTTAACGGTGTTTTTGAGGAAACTTTATAAGTAGGTACAGGGTCTTAACTACACTGAAAGCAAAAGTATCAATGACCCGTTACTATATATTTCATAGCCTGGCGTTTCGGGTTTCAACAATAGTAACATGAGATTCTTTTAACATCATTTTTACTTGGAGTAATAGGAAAAGGTTGAGTAACGTTTTTAGATTAATTGGTTATTTAAGTTAATCTTAAATTTACTAACTAATTTATAGATCAATTGCTAAACTGATCTGACAACTTGATTACAAGCTATGTACCCTCTATTATTTGCTTGTTTTCAACAGCTGGAGCCTGGAGCCAAATCCTACTTGGTCATTGAATTTGGACCCGTTAGAAATGGAGACTTTGACAATTAACATGGTCACATGGACATTATTTTGAAGATTTATTGACTTTGAGCAATGACGTATGGTTCGGTTACCAGTAATACATAGGTATGTTTAGATAAACTTTTCTATAAATACTTATGGAAGAAAAAAATAAGAACAACAAATAAAATTAATTTTTCCATAAATTAATTTGTAAAAAATTTTCATATTAATTTTTCTAAAATATAATTTTTTACTTATGTATAAATTAATTTTAACTTATAAAAAATTTATTTTATTTATTTTATTTTATTACCGTAAATACTTATGGAGAAATTAATTGAAACAGACTTATAGTGAAGTAGAATTTTGCATTAGCCTTTTTCACCTTGGGGGAAGGGTATCGGAAATACCACACGGTCCACAAACGATAAAGAGACAATGACGCGAGTTCTTTGAAGATGTGAGTTGTCATGCATATAATTGACCTTGGATTTTTAAATCATGCCGGCTGCGTTGCTATGAAATTATTTACGTGGACATTGTGACAACTAGAAAGTCCTCAGAATTGATTAATTATGTGCATGATGAAACAAAAAGTCTCACATTTTCCGTTATTCTCCCAAACTCCTAGGTTTTTGGAAAGGAAAAATTTAATTAAAGTTTATTATATGGGTACCCAAGAAGAACGTAAAATGTTACTTTTATTGGCATCCCAAAGACATTAGGTTAGACTATTGACCCAGAAATATGCGTGACCCATGTGCAGGGCTAATGACTTGACGTTGTCAAAAAATGTATTGCTTGCACTTCCCATACAACTCTATCCATGCGAGGGGTGAGACTGATTCCGCATCTAGAAACTGTGGCCAACATATAGTACAAGACAACAATGTTATCACGGCTAGTATCACACAAAGATAGCAAAACTATTATTGTGCCACAGTGCCAGCACTATCGTATAGTCCGTCTCATATGCTGTTAAAGGAATTTTGGCAGTGTTGGAACAAACTTACATTAAACAACCAGCGGAGAACTGTGTAATTGTAAATAAAGTGTGCAAACAAATTATTTGGGAAACTGAAACGATGAACGGATGAGTTTAAAACTTCTCCTTCATCAGATGGATACACATAAGCAAAATTTCAGGAATTAAATACAAATAAGGGTTAAATATGTTTTTGTTCCTCAAAAAATATGTCAAAATTAGTTTTAGTCTCCAAGAATTATTTTTTTTGAATAAAATCTCCCAAATATTAAAAATATCTTAATTAGGTTCTTGTGTTAAATTTTGTTTAACTTTTCTATTAAATGATGATCACGTCAGCTTTCAAATAAAGTATTTTATTACCTGAAGTGTCCAGTAATAATTTTTCATAAAAAATCGTGTAATTACTTTTGTTTTAAGATTAAAAAAAACTATGATTTAAGATTAAACATGTAATAATTTTATTTTAAAAGTATATTACTAATATGACCTAGACATAATAGTTAACATGGACGGCCATATCAGTAAATTAATAGTGATTGTAATGCTGATGTAGACATCATTTAAAAGAAAAGTTAAAGAAAATTTAATACATGATCTAATTAAGATATTTTTTAATATTTGATAGACTTTTTTAAGAAAAAAAAAATTATAAAGACTAAAACTAATTCTATCAAATTTTTAGATGACCAAAAACATATTTAACCGCAAAAATAATTACTACAACTTGCAATCTCCTGTTTTGAGCGTATACAATGATCAGGGTAAAGGAAAGAAAAATAAAATATAGTATACAACGAATATCATATTATTATACACGGCTTGACCGGCAAAGCTTTTTACTTCTGCTGTTCAGCATCAAGTCCTACGTGAATGTGAGCTTGACCCAATTCTTATTGGAAATATGAAAAAGGAAAAAATGGAAGCAATTTCTGTCATGTGTCTGATTGTAAAAGGGATGAGTTGCCTTCTCAGTGTTCCTTCCTGAGGTGAAGGTTGAAACACCACTAGTCTGAAATGATGACGAAGAGGAGGGACCAGGGGGTGAAGCTCCAATTGTGGATAATGCACTGGCATTGCTACTCAGGTATGTGCCGGTTCCACTAACAGGTCCTTCCATCACTGATTTTGGGGCAGGTGCTTTTCAATCTCTGTTACCCCTTCTAGCATTTGCAGCACTCTGCTCATTGTTGGTCTCTGAGATGGCTGCTCTTGGATGCACCAAAAGCTTGCCTGAATTGCTCTTCTTACTTGCTCCATATCAACTTCTTGGTCAGCTAGTCTTTGTCCAAAATTCCACTGATGTTACCTTTCTCAAACTCTTCATAGGCCAAAATGGAGAACTTCTTCCTATTTGTTTCCTCTGACACATCAAAATTCCTCCTCCCGCTCACAGTCTCCAACAAAACCATTCCATAGCTATAAACATCAGATTTTGATGTTACGGGAAGATTCGCAAGCCACTCGGGGGCTAAATATCCTCTGGTTCCTCTCACACTGGTCAAGGTCCGCTGCCTGTGGTCCTTGGGATTAACGAGCTTTGCAAGACCAAAATCAGAGACTTTGGCAACATAATTCTCATCCAAGAGAATGTTTTCGGGTTTTATGTCACAATGGACGATGCAGTCACGACACTCCTCGTGCAGGTACGTGATGCCTCTTGCAGTGCCCAGGGCAACATTGTATCGATACTCCCAATTCAACAATTTCCCCGAATGCGGTTCTGTCGGGAAGAGAAAATTGTCAAGAGACCCATTTTTCATGAACTCATAAACCAGAAGCCGGTGGCGCCCTTCCGAGCAAAGCCAATAAGCCTCACCAATTCAGATGATGAGTGCTACTTATAGTGGCCAACTTCCATCCTAAACTGCTTCTCGCCTTGCTCAATGCCCTCAAGCTGCTTCACGGCAACAACAGTTTTGTTAAACAGAGTTCCTCTATACACAGCACCAAATCCACCAGCTCCAAGCTTCTCCTTGAAACCCCTTTGTCGCTTGCTGGAGTTCCTTGTACGAGAACTGCACCGGCGCGCCAGAAGCATACTCAAGAAGCGCATACTGAGCAGACAACCCGCCAAGCCTCGCGCTGAACCTACAACACCACATCCACAAACCACCTTCCAAGGCAATCAAACCCAAAAGGGTTACCCAAAACGACAACCACCACAACCCAGGCAGGCACCCTGGACTCTTTTGACCCACAGTCTCCCCCAGAGAGGGTGGAGGATTCAGCGCCAGCGGCGGACAAACCTTGAAAAAAGAAGTGCTAGGCAGTGAAGGATTATAATATCCACTAACAAAAATCTTCCGATTTCATCACACACTGTCCCGTGCCATCCGACAAGGCGGTAGGAAGCAAAACAGGCACGCGAACCCGAAAGACAATTCCCTCTACACCACGCCATATCCCCGTGAAAAATGACTGCGACGCAGCCTCAGGGGGATAACTCAAGATCACAGCATGATCCAACGTCAACATAGTCGCGCTCCCTTGACAGTTGTGAGACTAACCTTCCTCCTGCACACCTTTCCTAGCATCATTCGGATCAACCATCTCGAAATTCTCAGACGGGCAGCCGCAAACCTGGCTCGAATCGGTTGTAACCGCACACACCGTAGTTCCCACAATAAGCATAAACCTCACATTGATCCTCAACAGCAGCCCATCTAACAGTAGCACTTCCACTACCCTTATTAGTACTATAAATCCTCAAATTCCCATCATTATCCAACTTCAACCCCCTCAACACATCACCGCTATTCCCCTCAGCATAGTCACTACTATAAGCAATATCAACAGGACGGCTCAAATGCACATCAGAAAGTTGCAAAAGCCCAATTGCTGTCAACCCCAACACAGGGGAATCCAAACTCACATTCACGGAAGAATTCAAACCCTGGGTCCAGTACACCACGCTATTGTTCCACTTCAGGGTCAAATTCCCAATTGAACTGAGACCAAAAGAGTAACTTTCAGAAGTGAGAGCCTCACCAACGGTGAAATTCTGAGAGGGCAATAGGGTGTCAGTGGGGTGGTCAAAGCTTGACCAGAGGGTGCCGGTGCCGTTGGAAATTACCAGATTGCCGCTGTCTTCGAGGGTTGCCGACGTGGCACCGCGGTTCGCCGTGCCGGAGTCCCACGCGGTGGCGCCGGAGCCGTTCACGAGGCGGAGGGCGCCGGACTGGAGGAACTGGAGGGACCCGCCGGAGTCCACGGCGGCGCCGTTTCCGGCGGACCAGACGACGGGGGCGCCGCCGGCGTAGACGATGGCGGCGACGAAGGAAGGAGGGGTGGTTGGTGGCTGAACGGCGACGAAGCCGAGGGAGAAGGTGGCGCTGCTAGAAGACCACGTTTGGTTGGAAGAGGCCGAGAGGGTGGAACCTGGGTTTACGGCGGTGGTCACGGTGGTGGTTGCTAAAACAAGGGTGAGGAACAGAAATTGGGTTTTGAGGAACATGTTTTTTGATGTTTTGTTTCGATTGTGTGAATGTAAATTATGTAATATGTAATATAATGGTGTTGTTGGATGCGTGTGTGTAAGGTGTGTTTGTAAAAGAGGCGTTCCCAACGTAAAGGGAACGTTCATCCAACGAAAGGATGGTCTTCCTTTCTGTTTTCTGTTTAGGGAAAGTGTAAACGTCCGTTCTTTTCTATCTCCCCGATCGCAATCGAAACACACAATGTTTTGATTTCGTGGGTGGAAGAAATGGGGTTATAATGGGGACTGAAGTGGAATTCAAAGTGGAATGGAAGACCTTGATTTGGCCCTCCTTTGTGGGTGAGCAGAAGCAACCATTTCAGGAGCTTTTGGTGCATTCAGGAGATCAGAAAATTGAGTAGAAATGCAAGTAACACCCATTTAGTGTGGCCAAAGATCATAAATCTCAAAAAATAAAAGAAAACTTCTATATAAATAACTCGTTGTATTGATTGAATTGATAAAAAATAAAAAAAAAGTGTGTAGATGCTTTATTTATAGAACTAACAATTATTTTTAACAGACTAATAACAACTAATTAAAATTCATAACAAACTAACAACTCTTAACACAACCATTTCAGAGGCCAGCAGTAAGCAAAGTCTTGCACACCCTTGAAGGTGTTACAATGATTAAGAAGCCACTAGCACCAAAATCCATGAATGGAATACAAGTGTGAATAAAAAGACATCGGATAGAGATAGACAAGTTGAGCTTAAGGTTTTGAATTGGATATCTTATTTTATGCTTGGATCGTATCCTATTGATAGAACTGCGTCAACCACAGGACCAACTTGTTCTTCCTCTTCGTTTTTTCGTTACAAACAACATTCCTCTCTTTTGAATTAGGGGGAACATAAAGAAGGTTTCTTCATCCTTTATATTGTCAGGAA